>CAUYMX010035915.1:0-21278 GCA_963573855.1 Lepilemur septentrionalis
CTGGTATCTGGTGTTGCTAATAAGAATTCAGATGCCCATTTTTCCGATCTTGTGTCACCTCACTTCGGATAATGGGTTCAGGCTCAATCCAGGATAACATAAGTGGTGCTATCACCAGGGATTCGGGGGTTGGGGGATAGACCCATATCTGAGGGATGTGGTGAGCATTGTGGAGGGGAGGGGCATACTAGGAAGAGGCAAAGACATAAAATGTAACCAAAATGTTTGTACTCTCATATTTTCCTGAAATAAAAAAAAAAAAGAATTCTGATGCAGTCTCATTCTATATCCTTTGTAGTTTTCTTTTGTTTCTCTCTAGAAGTTTTCAGGATCTTTTATTTATTCTTGGTATTCTGAAATTTTGCAGAATAATAAATGTATTTTTAAAAATATGTGTTATCCTGAATGATAAATAAGACTTTTATATGAAAAAAGGTTTGCCTTACATGCTGGTATATTCTTTTGTATAAGTGTTTTGATTGTTCTTTTCTTTATGTCTTCTCTGTTCTTTATTTTTATAGCTCCTATTAATGAGAAGTTGGACCTCATGGATTGATGCACATGACTGCTGATTTTTCTATTTTTTTCTTTTTCCTTTCTGTTCCTTTAAAGAGATATTCTCAAATTTATATTCTTTTTTAAGATTTTTGGCAGTCATATTTAAATATTTTTCCAAGAGCTCTATTTCTCTTAATTCCTTTGATAATACCCTGTTTTTATCTAGAAAATACAATGTTTCATAAACCATTCTGAAAATACTTAGAATTGTGGTTCTTTTTTAAAAAAATGTTATTTTTCCTTAAATATTAGTTTTTCTAGCATTATTTTTTTCTGTATGCATGTCTTGGTTTCTCTTTCATATTGTAAGAAATTTCCTTAAATGTGTGGGGAAATCTTGATTAATTTTTTTTTTTTTTTTTTGAGATAGGTTCTCCCTCTGTTGCCCAGAGTAGAGTGCAGTGGCAACATCATACATAGTCCTTTGTAATCTCAAACTCCTGGACTCAAGCGATCTGCTTGCCTCAGCCTCCTGAGTAGCTGGGACTACCGGTGCACGCTACCATGTCCAACTAATTTTTTAATTTTTTTTTAGAGACGTGGTCTTGCTATGTTGTTCAGGCTGATCTCGAACTCTTGGCTTCAAGCAATCCTCCTGTCTCTGCCTCCCGAAGTCATGAGCTACTGCAACTGGCCTGAAAAATTTGTTTGTATTTAAGAATGAGGCAATAAAATGCTCTAAATTCAAGGACAGGGCTTGTTAACTTTCGTGCTTCATGTTAGTGGGTTAAAGGACTTGTCTGTTACATTGAGGCATCTTCAACTGTCAGAAAGCAGAGGTTTTTGCGTTGGAGCCATTCAGCTTCATCAGTGAAAAATCCTACAAATACTGGCCCTCTTGGGTATGGTGGAATGGGAAGAGAGATTTTTGGCTTCTGGGAGTTTTGTGCCATGGGGTAGAGGAGATTGAAGATACCATACACAGAATTTAAATATGCACCCTTGTCTTCAGCCCCAAGTCCTGAGTCTCCTGAGGGTTCTGGAGGGAACATGCGTTTGCTTTCTAGCTATATCCCTCTCTATGTGTACTCTAGGCTTTATCTAAACTGCTGCATCAGATATTTTCTGCTTTCTAAAACTTTCTTTGACGACTTTCTGCTGTTAATGACTTTTTCCTATTCCTTTGTCCTTGGAGGATTATATTATTATATTTAAAAAATGTTTTATTGTCATTTTACTGGGGCTTCAAAGAATGAGGATATTAACACGTGGTCCCTCTACTGTATTGATCCAAAAGTCTCAAATGGGATTCATATTGTGGGCCTATTCTAGTCAATTAACTGTGGATACCTGAGGCATTGTGTTGAGAAGGATGCTAAGACAATGTTTGGGCTACATGATGGAGCACAGAAAGAGACAGAAGTGATACCTATGCGATGTAGTCTCTGTCCCTCTAATGCATCATGATGTGTACAAAATCGGAACATAAAATAAAATTTCTGTTCAAAATATATGTAAAAAGAAAACTTGGAGCTGGAATAGATTGATAAAATAACAACTAAAATGTTCAAGGTGGATATAGAATCTCCAATTTAAAAATTTACATGTTTTCATTATAGAGAGACAAAAGCTGAGTGAGTTTATTAGCCATTGAAAACTGTATGGCTACCCTTGCAGTTGAGATCATTTTAAATTAGAGAATCTAGAACTAGTGTTTGTGTCCAGAATTTATACAAGCTAAAGAAAATAAACAGACTCAAGAAAGGTTTAGATAAATTTAGGGATTGTGGATCTATAACAGTGATAATGGAAATTGGATATATTTACTGATTTATTTACTTCTGAGATAAAAAGAACTTGCCATTTTTGAAAAGACACATTGGCACCACTGTCAATTTGATAGGTATGGGCTTAACCAACATGACATTTATTATGTAATAACTACCCAGAGATAGTAAACTTATCAATCCATTTTATACCTAGGTAGAAAGTCATGCAAACCTTGCAGAGATCTTGAGAAACTGTGTACTGTAATCAAATGAGCACTGAAGTTAGAGTCAGCAGACCTACCTACTTTCTAGTTTTGGCTAAGCATATAACTCCTTGAAAATCCCTGAGCTAGTCATTTAGGCTTTCTCAGCAGAACTTCATCTTTAATTAATAGTGAAACTGTTATACTTCTACGACTCTGGTAGCCCTTGCAGGAGAAACCACACATTTCACCATTCTTGCTCCCCAGGCTGCATACCTCATGGCTAAAAAGCCCAGATCATATAGCATGATTGAATGTACTAGTTACATTTTTCAAAAGTGACAAAATGTCCCAATATACTTATTATAGTCACTTCTTGATTTTCCACATTAACAGGAAAAAAATGGAAAACGATTTTTTTAAACAGATGAGCTTTAAAAAATGTGCTTGGCTTGAGCACATTTAACACATTGACTGCCACACTAGAAAAAAATTTTTTTTCCATGGGGCCATAGTGTTTTTTTATGAAAACAGAAGAAAAACTTTGAAAACTAAGCAATCTTTTCTAATTTAATGAAAAACAAAATTTATTGACTTCTATTCATTTAATCCACATTTTAAGAATTAATTTATCAATATTAATTGTAAGAATAAGAACATCAAAAAGTAAGATTTTCTCAAACCAACTGCAGAGTTTTGCCCAGGTTTTGCTTCACGGGGCAAAACTAGGCTCAAAACTAGTGTGAGTTAAATACAACTCACATGGCAGTAAATATGTTAACAATATTTTTACAAGAATTGTTATTCCAGGTTATATTTTACTTTGGCTAATATAAAAGTTGGTGGAGAATTCCTGAGACTACAACAATGTCACATTTGGAGAAGGCAGCCTTAGAATTGACTTGCATGAAATATTTTGTATGAATATTTGCTATTAATATTAATATTTTCTCCCTAGAGAGAATGATCTACAGCTGTGTAAAATTAATAATAATGATACCTACACTGTATAGCATTTTGTGGTGGTTTGAAGAATGTTTTTAAAGGATGTGTGCAATTCATGGATACACCTCCATCTAGAGCTGGAGTTTAAATAGAACACACTTTAAAAATCACCTTTTATTATTTATTTCCAAAATTTTCCTGGGAGAGCAAACTTATATTCCTGTTTCACAGATAAGGAAACTAAAACTCAGAGAAATTAGATGGATAAATACACTAGGCTACTTCAAGTTCCTCTTTTTGCCAACATGGAAAATGAGGACCAGCAAGGTAAGATGACTCGCGAAAGTCATATAGCCTGTCAGGGGAAGCACTGAGACATTTTCCAGTCCTCTTTCCAGTAATTAGATATTTATATATGTATATCTCCTGCTCCATAACAACCAGACTTGCTTTTCATTCGAAGAAATAGAAACGGCCAGGATCACTGTCACATTCAGGTGGAATTGTACTTGCATCAGTAGAAATAGCGGAAAGGGCATACGCCTATTCAAGTCAATTTTCTAGCTTTGTTCTCACAGTTAAGTTATTTGACTTCTCTGATCTACATTTCTGTCATCTGTAAAAAAAGGATAAAAGTGCTTACTTTAGAGTATTGTTAGGAAAACAAGATAGAATGAATAAAAGTTGTCTGGCATAATGTAAGTACTCAACAGATGTATGTTACAGAAAGTCTCTTGAAAAGTCACTTTTCATTATCATATTATAATTTTTATTTTTTTTCCAGAGGGCCTAAAATGATAAAAGCAACAATGTTCTAGTATAATGATAATAGCCACTGTGGTTTATCTCATTTAATCCTCACAGCTCATGAGGTAGGCAGTATTTTTCACATTTTTAGATGAGGAAACAGGCATGGAGGAGTGGTTAAGTAATGTACTAGTGTTAGTTGGGATTTGAATCTTGGCAGAACAGGAGGGGAGAGAAAATATCTTTCAGGACAGTGGTTAAAAAAAAAAAATCTGTTACTATTTGACTTCCCCTTAAGGCCCTATAGGGGAATAAAATGAAGTGTAGTATGCTTGATAACAGCCAAATCTTCCACCAAGCCAGATCATTTCCCAATCTTTCTGGAAAGTAAATCAGATTCTGTATAAATTCCATGTAATGTTAATGTTGTTTAAGAGAATGTTTTTCTGGGATGTCTGGGATTCATTGTATGAGGTCTTCAGTGTAATTTTCATGCTCCAGATAAGGGCTCCTAACATGAAATGTGCATGCTCTAATGAAGCTATGAAGTGTATTTGAAAACTAAAGCCTAAGACACCACCGTTAGGAACTATTTCAGGCTTAGAGTGAACCTGAGATGTCTGTTTGGATTGCACTATAATTTTTAGATTTATGATTCAAAAGTTTTTGGTAACTTGCTTTATTGTAATGCTACAGATATCTAGCACATGTGTATTATATTACTTTTTAAAATCTTGCAGCTTTCACATTATAGAAAGCCCTGCCATTGATCAATAGTCACTTTATCCTTTAATAAATAATGTAATAGAGTTATTACACTATTACAAATTTCTAGTTTGTGAAAATGTCTTGTAAAATTGCATATGTCACAAAGTAATTCTAATAGTTTTAATCATTTCTCTTAGCAGCTCATTAAGGATTGTTCACTAGGGAAGAGTCTGGGGAAATACCTCAGATGTTAAAGCTCAAAGGCGTATTGTAACTGCAGTTCTTGATTTGCTCAGAACTCAGACTGTTACAACAGTCAGCTCATGCTGTGTACTTTCTCTCCTGCCTTTAATAAACTTCTCCAGATCCTTGCTTATCATTCCCTGCAGCTCACATTATTAAATGAGGATGCATTGTTTAACTAATAAAGTGACATGTATGCTTTTGATTCAAGGGAGGGAGGCTGATGATTGAGCATGTCTATGAATTAAGACCAGACTTTCACCTTGCTAGAAACAGCTGATGCTTACATATTATCTGAGGGTGCTGGGAAGCTAAGTGTCTACTCTAAATTTTTTCCCGGTTTTGACAGCCATGTTTATAATTTTAATGATAGAAATGAATTTCTACAGTTTTGACAACACAAACCCATAGAATTGCTAGATAAAATAAACACACAACCAAGCAAACAAGAAAAGGAACATATATTTGATAAAATTAAGAATGAACAATAGCCATAATGATAATCATGTGAGCTCATGAAACCATGGGCCAATTGGACATAGCACTGAATAGAGGCCTAAAATCTATTCATGAAAAAAAAAGTAAACCACACAAAGAAATAATTCATCAAAAGGTAGACAAATAGCACAACAAAAAGGAGAATTTGCTCCCAAAAACCTGAAAAGTTAGAACTATTCAAAATATCCTATAAAATAAATATATTTGAAGTGATTAAAGAGATAAAATAAGGATCTGGGATTTTTTAAATGACATGAAAAGACACTGTAAAAAAGAATAATGATTATTTGGAAAAGACCATTTCAGAAATAAAAAAATAGTAATTGAAATTTAAAAGTTAATGAACATCATGCCAGTCAAATACTATCATTATTCTCTCAATTTAACATTTAACAGATAAAGAAATTGCCTCTCAAAAGATTAAACAATTTTCCCAATGTCACTTAGTTTATAAATGGTGGAGCTGAACTTGAATCCAGGTCTCAGACACTAAAGTTTATGCTTTTAACTATTATGCTATACTGCTTAACCAAAGTATGAATCCCATAACTATAACAAAGATATGTGTGTGTGTGTGTGTGTGTGTGTGTGTATGTCTTTATATGGTTGCTAATATAAACATGTATGTATCCAAATGCAGGGACACAGTAATGTTGATAGTAGCAAATTATGAGGGTTGATTTATTTGCAATTTTCTCTGTATCCAGAATTTTCTATGCTATCGACTGAATGTTTGTATCCTCACAAAATTCATATGTTGAAACCTAATTCTCACTGTATTTGGAAGTGGAACCTTGGTGAATTAAATCATGAGGGTGGAGCCCTTGTGAGTGGAATTAGTGTAAGAGGATGAAGGCACCTGAGCTCTCTCTTTTCACCATGTCACGATACAGTGAGAAGGCAGCCTCTGTAAACCAGGTAGAGATCGATGACTAAGAACCTGACCATGTTGACACTGTAATATGATGTCAGATATTGAGCCTCCAGAGCTATGAAAAATTAACATTTGTTATTTAAGCCACCCAGTCTATGCCAATATATGTTTATAGGAGCTACAGAAGGATATAATGAGAAGAGTGATGAGAGGTACTATTTGGAGAATTTTGTAGAATTGAAGAAAGACATAAATCCTCAGGTTGAATAAGCACATGCTAGTCTTCTCTAGGAGATTTATTCCTTTTTATTTAAGGCTTTGTTCCCCATCAATTGCAATTTCCCTTTTGAGAGCTGTGAAGTTCTATCAATAAATCATGATGTAATTAGCAACTGCTTGGTTTGGGTGTTTGTCCCCACCAAATCTCATGTTGAAATTTGATCCCCAATGTTGGAGGTGGGGCCTAATGGCAGGTATTTTGATCATGGGAAAAGATCCCTCATGAATAGTTTAATGCCCTCCCTTGGGGGTGAGTGAGTTCTCTCTCACTCTATTAGTTTGTGAGACAGCTGGTTGTTAAAAAGAGCCTGGCCCCTCCCTCCACCCTTGGCCTCCTCTCTCACCATGTGATCTCTGCAGACACTGGCTCCTCTAACCTTCTACCATGAATGGAAGTGGCCTGAGGCCCTCACCAGATGGAGATGGAGGTGCCATGTTTCTTGTACAGTCTATAGAACTGTGAGCCAAATAAACTCCTTTTCTTTATAAATTACCCAATTTCAGGTATTCTTTTATAGCAATACAAAACAGAATAAGACACCTACTGATTTACAGCACAGGACTTATATGGACTGCATTTTGAGATCTTGAGCCACCATGCACTTTGAAGGTATAAAAAGTTGAAGCTGAAATGTCCAGGAAAGAGGGTTACTATGGAGAAAGCATTTTCTCTCCTGGGAGATAAAGGGGTGCTTTCTCCATCCCTTGAGCTAAATAAGAAAAAAGTCTTCAAGAGAATTACCTCCAGGATTTGACCTGTTATCCTGGAGTCTGGAAGTGAAGAATCCCAAGAGAAACTGGAGATAGATGGGCCCAAGATAGCAGAATGAAAAGAGGGAGGGTTACCTTGGGAATGAAAAGCTCCTCTGTCATCAGCGTAGTGGGACAAAGATGCAGTAATTTTCTCACGGACTAGATAAGAGGAATATGGGAGAGGTGATATGGAGTTACTTTGAATTCTACCCTCTCACCCCAAGAAACTGCCTGTATAGGAGGTGTGATCCCAAATGAGGGCGTTGACTGATACGTGCTCAGAGGCTGAGGGAAGAATCGTAAGCCAGCTAGCAAGCAACAGTCAGCAGCAGGGAAGCTGTGATTGGAGGACTCCAGTAAGGATATCATTGCTAAGCTCACAAATGCATCCCACAAGAGGAAGAATCAGCTTTGGAATACTGCCCATACAGATTATGTCCACGCCACTCAATTTAAGAGCTCTCCTTTTGCTTACCTGTCCTCCCTCACTCCTCAGCTCCAGTTCTGAAAGAACCCAGTGAAATCCTAAGAACAGGCAAAGGAGGATGAATAACACAGGTGGAGAAAAGAGAGAAGGCAAAGGTTCCCTTATTACATTCTGGATTTCCAGACTTAAAGCAATATTAAGCGGGGCTGGGAGCAGGGTAAGGGGTGGTGGTAGTGATACAAACAAGAAGCAGTGCTTACAACATTTTTATTACGGTAATAAGACTATGGTTATTCGTAAAAGGACTGAAGCACTTTTATTAATCTGAGCATAATGGAAAGATCTTTAAATCTGCCAAGATTTCCTTATAGCAGTGAGGAAGAAAGAGCTCACAGATTAAATTTGAAGAGACATAGTAAAAAAGAAATTTTTGTTGTTTTGTTTTTGTTTTTGTTTTTGCTATTTGTATCCTATTGAGTTCAGGCCATTCGATGTCCAGGTTTCATATATGACTTGTCCAAGGTCATGTGGTGGTTAATTGGCAGAATGGAAATTAAAATTCAGGAACTGTTTATACTATATGATAATGACTTTCTTTAAAAAAGGAGACTATTTGGTACTTAATCGCATAATTAGAAAGCTTTGTTTCATCTCTGAGTAGTTTTTGGTCCAAAGGATAAAAAAACACATGCAAAAATTCTGGAGCCAAAAAATGTTCTCTCCAAAAAGGACAACCCAAGTCTTGGCTGACTTGGGTTTGGAATTCCCCTGGACATGAGGCCGAGACCTTGAGAGGCCAGGATTTCCCCGGGGAACAAATTCTCACGGAGAGAGAGATGGTTTCCAAAGTAAAACCTAGAGACAGAGTTCCCAAAGGACACTGGATCTTAGGTTTTTGGCAGAGAGGTGGTGGTTTCACTAGCAGAGTGGAAGCAAGCCACTCCCACCCCTCTCCCCCGTGCGCTTCCCTTCATGCACACGCTTGCAGGATGTATTCTCCACGACGACAGCACACAGCATAGCGTTCGCCACCAAAGGATGATCGTATCTTCCTGTTGAACACAGTGGGCTTTTCAAACAGATTATGCGGAGCCTGCATTTTGTCGATAAACCTCTAGTAATACCCAGAGGAAAACCAGAACACAGACGGGATTTGAAAGTGTAGCCTGGCCGGTGACAGGATCCAGGCCCCGAGCGCGGCTGGGGAAGGGCTGGCCGGGAAGGGGGAGGGGAAACCAGGTGCAGCACAGGAAGGCGATTTCGAGCAGAATCTGCTTTCAGCCGGGCATCCGTTGGAAACGTCGCTCTTACTGGAAACCATGTTAATGAATGGCAATCAAAGCATATGGGTTGTACTGTTTTATAATACAGTATTTGTTTCCTGGAGCTGCCGGTCCAACTATTTGTATGAAATTCGTGTTTTAATGTAGTACGGCCTCAAAATATTGTGAGGGTTTGGACATCAGCCATGAATTGGATGTGAATTTCCTACAGGAAACTTGCCATCCAAGCACTTTGCTCACTGGAAGGCTCTGAAAACCAGCTCTTTTCAGCTCCCTCCAAGCAAACTTTCTGGAGCTCACTGGAAAACTCAATATTGACAGGAGGCTTTGAAGTTGGGTTTATTGTTCCTGTTCCTTTTAAATAAAAGTTACCTCAGCCTCACTTTTACAAAAAAAACTTTCAAGAATTTTTTATTTACTATAGATGCTAGGAAGGTAAGAAAGAGAAAGTAAAACTGATATTAGATAGTGATCTTTTTGTTTGCAATTTCAAAACATTCTTCAGGAACACATTGTCATTCTCTATTAATAGTAGCCTTGTTATTGGAACATAATTTGTTAGAGGTTCAATGTTTAACCAAAAAGAGAAATAAAAGTTTTAAACATAAATTATATTATGTATATATTTTATATTTTTATTTTTATATGTGTATTAAAAATACTTTTATATTTAAAAGTATTAAATATATAAAATATGTACACGGCTGGGTGCAGTGGCTCACACTTGTAATCCAGCACTTTGGGAGGCTGAGGCAGGAGGTTTGCTTGAGTCCAGGAGTTTGAAATTGCAGTGAGCTATGATTGTGCCACTGTACTCCAGCCTGGACAAGAAAGCAAGGTCCTATCTCTAAAAATATGTGTCTGTATATATATATATATATATTATATATATATATATAATATATATTGTGTGTATATTTATTAAATGTGAAATTTGTTACTTTTTCTTCTCTTCCTCTCTCAGTAATTCTCTGAGGGTTTCTAATATTAGTGGATTGGCCACCCCTTGTATCTAGATAAATAGGATTAAGTTGCATGATGGTCTAAGAAAATATTAGATGAGACTATAAATTATTTTAATATATTGGAAGATACAGAAATGCATACTGTTGGAACATTATACAGTTGGAACATTATTGTTCATTTAAATGTTTATACAATATGTGTTTCATCATGTTAGTGTCTGATGTCTATTAAAAACAAACACACCACTATCAAATATTTCAGGAAGAAGTAGTACCAGTACAACACAAACTCTTTCAGTAAACCGAAAAGGAAAGAATATTTCTCAACTCATGTGAGGCCCACATTACTTGAATTCCAAAAGCAGGCAAAGACATTAAAAGAAAAGTATAATAGTCCCCTTTTATCTGTGGTTTCACTTTCCATGGTTTCAGTTACCCATGTCCAACCTCAGTCAGCTGCAGTCTGAAAATAGATGAGGAGAGTACAATAAGATATTTTGAGAGAGAGACAGAAAGAGAGAGGGAGAGGTGTCACATATGTGTATCTTTTATTATAGTATACTGTTGTAATTTTTTCTATTTTATTATTAGTTAGTACTATTAATCTCTTCCTGTGCCTAATTTATGAATTAAACTTTAAAAATTTGGAATTTAGCTTTAGGGTAAAGGGAGATTACAGAGACCTGGGCTTCTGGATTTCTACTCTGAGAGACGAATGTACTCGAGCTGGCTGGACAGGATGTCTTGGGAAAAGACAAGATACGCATGCCATTCCTTACCTCTTGCCTACGTCAATGGCCGTATTTCGGGACCTCACATTACCCCATAGTGCTTGCACCTGCGACTGGGAAGTGAATGATATATGCTAAAGCCCAGGTTGATTTTGAAATGGCCTGCTAGATTTAGGTCCAGTGATGGAGAATATGCAATTGACGGTGTATGAATAGTTACTTCTCTTAAGATTGACATAAATGGTGTCCAGAAGTGAGCTCTGAAAAAAGGACCACTATAAAAAGAAATTTTTGATTCTTGGAAATGCTATGCAGTACTCACTTGAGTCCTCTGAATTCTCTGCTTCCACCATTTCTGCCCTGATAGTGAAAATGTAGAGTACAGTATCCCAGAGATGGCTGTGTCTCCCAGTCCGCCACCTAGGCTGAGCAGCAGCACCTAGGCCATCAGGGTTTGCAGCCCCATGTAAGCTGAGGGGTAGAGGAGGAAATTGAAGATGAAGGTGCTAGGACAGTGTCACTGCTGCAGATATTGAAATTGAGCCTCAGAAAAGTTACTTGGTTAGACTACTACAGCCTACAAACAACTAGCAACTGAGGAAACCACGACACTAAGGTTATCTATAAGCAAGGCATCCATCCAGAACGTAGATCGCCATCAAAGCACCCACAAGCAAAACCAAAGGTTCTTACCCAAAATATGCTACAGCCACACTCTTACGAGTGAGGGGGAAAAAGAGAAGCCCCATTTAAACAAGAAATCCAAAACTAAGATGCAAGAGCTATTCCAGAGGAGAAGGAATCAGTGAAAGAACTCTGGAAGCATGAAAAAATTGAAGCAAAAGGACACCCCCAAAAGGAAACACCAGCTCACTAGCAATGGGTATCAACCAAACTGAAAATATTGAAATGACAGATAAAGAATTCCAAATATGTATTATAAGGAAGCTCAATTAAATCCAAGAGAAAATGGAAATGCAACTCAAAGAAATCAGAAAAACAGTTCAGGAAATGAATGAAAAAATCACTAAAGAGATCGACATATTAAGAAAACCTAAAGAGAACTTCTGGTAATGAAAAATTCATTTAAGGAATTACAAAACACAGTAGAATTAAAGAATATACTAGACCAGGCAGAAAAAGAATCCCAGAGCTTGAAGACAACTCTGTTGAACTAATTCAGTCAGTTAAAATAAAGTCCAGAGAATTAAGAGGAATGAACAAAACCTACAAGAAATAGGCTGTCAATATTGCTGTCACTTCTCCCCAGACTGGTCTATAGATCAATGCAATTCCAGTCAAAATTCTAGTATTTTTGTTGTAGAAATTGGCTATTAATTTTAAAATTCATACAAAATTACAAAGAATTTAGGATAAACAAAGCAATTAAAAAATAAAAACAAAATTCTGTCTGATTTCACAACTTGCTACAGCACTGATAAACAGAATTTTCTGTGATAATGGATATGTTCTATATTTTTCTGGTACCATATATAATATTAATAGAAGAGAAAGTAAAAAATCTTATTTCTTCATTTTTCACCTGAGAAACTGGATTATGATGGTACTTTTTCCTGTAAAGAAGTTGGAGAAAAAGAACTGCTTGGGGAGAGTAGTCAAGGGTTCTGTTTGACAGCTTCATTTTGAGATGCTTACTAGACATCAAAGTAAAAATTTGAATATTTCAGGAAAAGATTATGGTAGCTTGGACAGGGATGGTGATGGTGATAGCAGTGATGAACTTGTGAGACAGAAACTAACTGGAGGCATTTTTAGAAGTTTACTACCTTGGTGATATATTAGGTGGGGAGTGAGGAATATTGAGATGTCTAGATGATACCAGTTTCTGGCTTGCACAGCTAGATGGATGATGATGTTTTTTCCATGGAAATAGACAAGATTTGAAGGAAGATCATGCATTCCATACTGAATATTTGAAGTTTAAAATACCTGTTAGACATCCAGGATGTAATGTCAAGCTGGTAGTTGTACAGGTGGCTCTGGAGATGTAGATTTGGGTATCATTGGTATGTGCAAGGTAATGGAAACCATGGTCCAAAAAAAGTAATCATCTAGGTGGTGAATATAGAGTTATAAGAGAAAGAAGCCTAAGACTGGGCCTGGAGGGAGTCCAGTGCTAAAAGACTAGGTAAAGTATGCTGAGCCCCAAAAAGAGGATGCTGAGAAGCCCAATGAAGTAATTTATGTGGAAAGTATTTTACAATTCATAGAGGTCCAGGCAAATGATAGTTTTAATAATTAAATTAAGCCCATGCTTCTCAAATGTGCATATGAGTGCCCCCAGACGTAAGCTGATTGAATCAAGGGGCTCTTAAAGCCCCAGGATAAATAGTGATACATTTTGCTTGCGCATGAATTTTACTCAAGGGTAAGTATTTTAAATATTATTTTTATATGGAAACAAACAGAGATCTATTGTGGAGTAAAATGGAAAGATCAAGTCAACTTAAAGAGTATAAGAAAGACTTAAAAGAAATTTCATACCTGAGATAGGATACATCTAGTTATACCACTAGAAATTCCTTCCACCGCCTACCTCTTTCCTTACCTCTTGTGTTCACAAACAATGTTTAGTTGGGGATGTTTGAGAAACACTGCATGAGTTAGGGTCTTCCCGGTGATGAAAAACTCTTTCCTCACTTTCAACTCAACATGGTGAAAAACAATGGTACTTTTGAAAAGATACTGATCCTTTTCATTTATAATTTTAAAAAGTAACTTTATAAAAACATTCAAGCAATAGGTAGAGAAGTGCAAGGAGTAAAGGAAAAAAAAATTCTTACCACTCATAAATCACCAAAGTTAACATTATACAAATATCATTTCTGACAATTCTTTTTGCAAGTATACCAATGGTAGGATAGACATTTAAAGGCAATTATTTTAAGATGATACTATGAACTGAATTGTGTTCCATAGGATAAAGGTATATCTGGAAACAGCGTCTGTAGGGGGTAATGAAGGTGGGGCCCTAACCAGATAGGAATGTGGCCTTATAAGAAGAGAAAGAGATCTCTATCTGTCTCTGTACCATGTGAGGACACAGTGAGAAGGTGGCCATTTGGAAGCCTGGAAGAGAGTCCTCACCAGACCCCAACCACATGCGCTGTCTGATCTTAAAGTTCCCAGCCTCCAGAATTATGAGAAAATAAATTTCTTTTGTTTAAATCACCTAGTATATGGTATTTGTTATGGTACCCCAAGGTAAGACAGATGAGATGATACTAAGAAAACTTTTAATTCAAAGTATAAATTTAAATTTATCTGAATTTAAGAGAAAAAAAGAAAACAAAGTGAGGCAAAAAGGAATTATTGAAGGTTCCTAGAAGAGAAATTGCCTGTTTCTTGATACATAGAGTTAAATTGTTTGTATTAATACAAACTTACACTTTCTTCACAAGGAACTAAGAATTCACATTTTCAATATAACTTTGCCTAAAATTAGTATGTTATTTTAAAAAAACTTTGCATTTCTTTCCAGTGAAATGTTGTGTTTTGTCTTAATTTACATTTCTTTGATTCCTGGAGAGGCAATCATGTTTTTCATTTTGGGATAATTTATATTTTCTCTTTCAAATATTATGTGTCACTATATTTTCTCTGTTTTGTCATATTGAGGTCTTAGAGATATATAAACTAAAGGAATGAAGAAATTAGAAAATCACTCTGGAGCAACCATAATAATAATGATTGTTTCAGACAAGAATCATCCGTGGATGCTACAATTGCCCTTTACTGAAAAGGGAACTGTTTTGCCCAAGGCTATTCTCTGCCAACTGATAGTTCCCATCCAAAAGCCAGGAGAGTTTATATGGGACTGGATCCTGAGGTGTTGAATTAATCAGATAAAATATTAAATTGGAAAAAGAGAGTTTATCAGTATGAGAGAGTTTTCCTAGGACACAGGAGACAACACCAGTATGCTTCTAGAATGGCTGCTGAAAGCTTGGGCAAAAGTGATAGCCCACAGTAAATGAGGTAAAAATGCAGAATTACCATGGAAGAGGCTAGAAGAAGGGAATGCCAATTAACTATGTTCAGCTGGGGGATACTTTGTTTGTCAAAGCAGTAAGTTACATGCTAGTAAACAAAGCATGAGGATCATTAGAAGAGCAATAGTAGCTGTCCTCTATAATTCAAAGCTGTTCCTGAAATAGACTTCCTAGTAGAAATGGGGATAAGAAAGATTCTGAAATAATAAAGGCAATATGGGAACTTGCAACCATCAGAAGGAAAATGAGGAGAATTGTATTAGTGAGTACCAAGTTCAGAGTGACAGCCAAGGGGTCTAACCTTCATAGATCTGTAGAATGTAGTGCTTCTGGAGGCAAGATAGATAGGCAGTCAACAAGGGTATGCTTAAATTATTTAACCAAAATAGAGGATGGGTGATTAGAAGGCTGAGGGCTCTTGCCCCAATTAAAAAGTCATGATCTGAGGCCAGGTGCGATCACTGATGCCTGTAATCCCAGAACTTTAGGAGGCCAAGGAGGGAGGGTTACTTGAGGCCAGGAATTCAAGACCAGCCTGGGCAACACAACAAGATCCCATCTAAAAAAAAAAATAAAAAAAATTAGCTGGGTGTGGTAGTGAACACCCACAGTCCTAGCTACTTGGGACGCTGAAGCAGGAGGATCACTTGAGCACAGGAGTTCGAGGTTGCAGTGAGTTATGACCACACCACCACACTTCAGCATGGGCAACAGAGCAAGATACTACCTCTAAGAAAAAAAATTGAAATATAAAAATACAAAGTCATGATTTGGACCTGAAGCAAGTAATTTCAGACCTAGAAGCCAATTCCTAAAAGAGCAATTGTCTCCATGAGAAAGAATCCTAGAACAGCATGGCAAGTATTTATGGTAATAATTCTCCCTATCTTTCTCCAAAGGGACTCATGGACTTTCACTTAGGTGACCATACATTGGAGAAAGAAGAATATCCAGACATTGAAGAAAGTGTCACAATGGCCTCTCCCATTAGAGCAGCAACCACTGGGGTCCAGGTAGTAAATGGAGTCCTCCTAATCTTGATGTCACTCATAGTAGGTCTGTTGTGTTCCCAACCCATCTGGTGGCCATTTTCTCAGGCCTCAAGTGTATAATTGAAGTGTATATACTTAAGTAATTGGCAGAACTCTCCCATGGGTTCCTTCATCTGTGGGATAAGGGATAGCACAGTGGCAAACACCACATGGAAACCACTGAAACTGCCCCCTTCCCTTGGTCAAGATAGAAAATCAAAAGCATTACCATATTCTGGGTTGGGTTTCTTAAAATGGCTTTAAAACATATAAAATACTTTTGGAAGATTTGACATTTTTATAATATTTAGCCTTCAGCTCCCAGAAGGGTAAATACACCCTTCCATTTATTCAAGGTTCCCTTTATGTCTCTATAAATGTGGTTTCCTACATATAAATACAACACATTTCTTGAGAAAGTTATGCCTAAATATTTTAGTTTTAATTGCCATTGTGAATGAGAAATTTCATTACATTTTCTGATTGTTGCTGCCTTCTAAACAGCTCTCCAGCTGCTAGTCTAATTCTTTAATCTAGCAAAGGAATCATCATCTCCATGATTCAAAAAAAAAGCAATCCAGCTGAGAAATTCACATAAGGACAAAGAAACTCGTTCAATTTTGTCTTGTTTTAGGAAGAAGAATAATTAATCATTTATTCAACAGGCATTTATTGAAGGCTCATCAGGAACACAGGATTGGACTGGATGCTTTGTAGGTATACAAAGATGCCTATGTGGGCCCTGTCCTCAAGAAGGTTAACAATTCATAAGAGAAATAAATCTTCATATCAGTAATAATAATAACAAAACAGGAAAGGTAAAGAATTATTAAGGAAAGGTGGTAGGGAGGGAGGGAGGAAGAATGATGGGAACTGAAGGAGAGAAATTTGTCTCCTGAATGGTGGGATTGCAGATACCATCAGGGCACAGGACATGCTGTTGGCCTTGAACAGGAAGCTCTCTTCCCTCTGCTATGAAGAGAAGTGTCACAAGAATGGATCAGGAAAATAAAATAGAGAGAAACATTCTTAGTTGTTGCTCAAGGATGGAAACTAAAGAAATTCACCATAGTTACTTATTCTCTGCAAAGTAATAGGCAAGGTCATCTGCAGATAGTAGGTATTGGGGTTTAAGGAGAAAAGAAGGAATTTTAAAATTGGTGACAAGGGAGATATCATAAGACAACAATTTAAATGATTTAAAGCAGGATTTCACTGTGCGATCTTACAGGACATCCACATCAGAATCACTGGTGGGTATTTGCTAAAAACAAAGAGTCCCCTGTCCCACTCTAAACCTATGTAATCAGAAAGAAGAGAGAAGAAATATGCATTTTGGTGTCCTGGTCAGAAGATTTTTATGACCACATTTGTCTTAAAATCAATTAAATTGAAAGAATTCTGAGCTGCACCAAGTATTCAGATGAAGTTAGGTAACTTAAATTTGTATATGAAACATTTGATTAATATGACTTTTATATTAAGACCAAGGAATTAAAAAATTGTCTTTAACACTAATGATCAATAATAAAAATATAATTGATATTGTGATAAAGGCCAGTTAATGACTTGTGGAAAGGGGACAAAACAATGGGAGGATAAGAAGATAAAGAAGTTAAAGATAGGGTGGGAGAAGCAGAAAAAAGTTGACAAAAGAGAAATTTTGGAGAAAGAGTAAGAGAGAGAAAAAGGGGAAAGAATTGAAATCAGAAAGGGAAAAGAGGTACACAGTTACAAAGGAAGAAATATTAAGGATTAAAAAATATGAGAAAGGGCTAAATAGATTTGGGGATTACTATTAGCATAGCCTGGTTTCTAATTTAGCCTTCAGAATAAAATATCACATTGTTGCCACCTTCTTTGCAATTCTGATTAGCAAATTGGCCACTCTTTTTCACAATTAGGAACTTCAGCCAGCAATGTGTTGACTAACCACAGGAGTCCCCAAAAGGAAGATGTTTTTCTTCAGTGCTTTTTGCCACAGGATGGCAAAATTACACCCAGATCTTATTCTCCTGCAGATTTCCTATTCTGACTAGCTCCTAGGGCTCAATGAGCAAGCAAGACCAGAAAAATCTGAGATGGGAGCTATGGACAGTTATCATGGTTGGTGACCTAACATACAAATCACCAGGCCAGTACTTTTTCTATTGGAAATCACTTCTTACCCAGGTAACCAATCAACTAACTCTCTCTAATCTGGATGCTAGATCCCTAAATTCATCATCACTCCTTATTTATATTTCTGTACAGAATAAAAATTGAAACTAAAACTCTTCAGTTTTACCAGCGTAGCACTCCTATGATATATCATCTAAAATTGATGCCCATTGCAGAGAATTTAGTGCCTAGTTGACCAATGCTATGGAAACTTTCTTAGAATTTCCTAAGTGAGAGTTTGAAGTGCAGAAGTGAAAGCAAAGAGGAAGAATTTTTTCTTCCAGGTATTAAAATTCAGTGTAAATAGAACTGTGTGTTTACATGATGATCTTCGATGGAATTGGGTGAGATTCAAAGAGGCATCTGCTGGAGGAGAAAGAGGAATTTCCTTAGCAAGAGCCAGAGTAGACCTGTGGCCTCCACATACTTCACGGTCCTTACCACACTCCCCCCCTTACCATCTTCATGACCAGAAAGTCATCCCTCCTTCCTCTCTTCCCTCCGTCAACATTTGGAGTATTCTTTCATGAATCTTCTTCTTGTCATTTTTATTGTTACCTGATTTAATGAAGATAAAGATGCTTCCAGTGGAATGGGGGCAGCTAATGTAGTTCTTTTTTTTTTTTTTTTTCCCAGAGAGGGCTTACTTAACAGCTCCTGAGCAATGTACTTTGTTCAGAGTCTGGTTTTAGATGAAAGAAATTCTATACTGTTACTATAACTTCATAGAAGATAACAGTTTTAGACAGAGCTAGATTAATTTTTAAGTGAGTCCTAATTGTGTATTGTTACTGTTTCTGAGGACAATTTGAAATTGTACCAATATTCCCATATCACATTGTATACAAAAATAAAGTTTAAAAAATAACACGCAATCTTAAAATGTGCACTTGCTTTGGCCCAGCAATTCTGATTCTAAATACCTGTCTAAAGAAAACGAGGATACCACTAATGACTGCTGTGTATTTACCAATCCTACTTCTCTTTCTTCCTGGACACATAGCCCACATATGTCAGTCTCCTTTGCAGTTAGGTAGAATAAGGTGACTCTGAGTGTTGACTAATGAAAGGTGGCAAAGTGATGTACATCACTTCAAGACCTGAGCTATAAAGAAACCTTCCATTCAACCCTCCAGGCGCTCTCCCTTTCTCTATCTATGTGACTGAGTGTTGCAGAGGACAAAGTCCTAGATTAGAGGAAGGCTGAGGCACGTAAAGAAAGGTGCTTAGGTCTGGGACTAACTCCATGAAGGAGAGTTCCCTTGACAATCCCCATTGGGCTACATGATTGAGAATTCAGTTTTATTATGCCACTGACATTTTTCATTATTTTTTATGGCATTTAGCCTACTTGCACAAATATACAGGCTATGAAGACTTTAGAAGATTGAGAAGGGAGTGCATAAGGATTAGAAAGCAGAAACAAAACGGTTAATGTTTGCTGATATGACAGTCTGTATAAAATGCCCAAGAGAACAAAACGTATTAGAAGCAATACCAGAGTTTAGTTGTATTTCTGAGAACAAGATAAATATTCAAAATAAGTGTTCAAAATTCATTTATGCAATATCTATCCTCAAACATGAAAACAGAAAATTATATTATAAAAAAGGTACTGTTTATAATACCAATAAAACCTATATGATACTCAAGAATAAATCTATTAATAATAAAAGATGTGAAATATTTATATGGAGAAAAATTAGAAAATATGACCTGAAAAAATATATGTAAAGAAATGTATCAAAAGGAATTTGTTTATGGGATTATGGAGATAGGAAGTCTCAAGATCTGCAGGGGCATCGGCAGGGTGGAGACTCAGGAGAGCTGATGGTTTAGTGCTAGTCCAAAGGCTAGAAAATTTGAGACCTAGGAAGACCTAATGTTTCAGTTCAAGTCTGAAGGTAGGAAAAAAGCCAATGTTCCACTTTGAAGGCAGTCAGTAAGGAAAGAATTCTCTCTTACCTGAGGGAAGGTATCAGTCTTTTTGTTCTCTTCAGGCCTTCAAATGACTAGGTGGTGCCCACCCAAATTAGGAAGGGAAGGGTAATCTGCTTTATTCAGTCCCCCAATTTAAATGCTAATCTTATCCAAAAACTCTCACAGAAACATCCAGAATAGTATTTCCCCAAATATTTGAGCACTCTATGGCCAAGTCAAATCGACACATAAAATTAACCACCACAACAAGTTTATGGATAACTAACTTTCATAAGTTAATATTTCGAAAAAAGTGATTCTTACCAAGTTGGTTGGAATTGAATACAATTCTAATCAAAATTCCATTTTTTCACAAGATTTGAGAAATTCATTCTAAAATTCAATTAAAAGAGTACAGGGCCAATAATAACCAAAATAAATTTTAAAAAGAAAAACAGTAAGTGAGTGTTCTTCTTAGATTTATCTGTGTTAGTTTCCCATGAATGCTGTAACAAATTACCATAAAATTAGTGGATTAAAATAATATAGATATATTATTTTAGAGTTCTGTAGATTAGAATTCCAACATAGCTTTTACTGGGCTAGAATCAAGGTATCATAAAGGCTGTATTCATTCCTAGAGGATTTAGGGGAGCTGTTTCCTTGCCTTTTTCAGCGTCTAGAGGGTGCCAGCATTCCTAGCTCATGCCTCCTTCCTTTATCTTCAAGGCCAACAACCTTGCATGTTTGTTTGTTTTTTTCCATTCTTCTGCAGTTACATCTCCTTCTAACTCTGACTTCAGCTGGTAAAGGTTCTTTTCTTTTAGGGACTCATGGGTTAGCTTGGGTCCACCCAGATAGCCCAAGATAATCTCCCCATCTCAAGGTCCTTAATTTAATCACATCTGCTGCAAAATTTTTTTTTGCCATGCAAGGTGACACACTCATAGGTTCCAAAGATTAGGATGTGGACATCATTGATGAGCCATTTTTCTGCCTACCACACCACTTATCAGACTTAAAATTATAGTGTAAATAAACAGTGTGGTATTGGTATAAGACTGTAAAAACGGAGATATAGAAAGAGCAATCATGTGTATTAGGGAATTTGGCCTATGAGAAAGGAGACTTGCAAATAACAGGGTGAAGGATAAATTATTCAATACCTGACAGGGGGATAAGATAAAAACAGATCTCCACATTATGCAAAAATAAATTTAAAAATAAAATG
>CAUYMX010035919.1:0-12220 GCA_963573855.1 Lepilemur septentrionalis
TCAACCATTGAAATAAAAATGACTATAAAATCTCCTTTGATTATATTATAAAATAGATCTCGTTACCAATTTTAAAAAGTTAATAACAGACTTTATTTATTTATTTACTTATTTTTGAGACAGAGCCTCACTCTGTTGCCCGGGCTAGATTGAGTGCCATGGCATCAGCCTAGGTCACAGCAACCTCAAACTCCTGGGCTCAAGCAATCCTTCTGCCTCAGCCTCTCAAGTAGCTGGGACTACAGGCATGTGCAACCAAGCCCAGCTAATTTTTTCTATATATTTTTAGTTGGCCAATTAATTTCTTTCTGTTTATAGTAGAGACGGGGTCTCGCTCTTGCTCAGGCTGGTTTTGAACTCCTGACCTTGAGCAATCCACCCACCTCAGCCTCCCAGAGTGCTGGGATTACAGGCGTGAGCCACTGCACCCGGCCCAGACTTTATTTTTTAGATCAGTTTAGGTTTACAGCAAAATTCAGAAAGTACAGAGTTCCCACCTGTTTTCCCTCTGAGACACACACAAATACACACACACCCGCCCCTTTCCCACCAACAGCATCCCCCACCAGAATGGTACATTTGTTACAATCAGCGAACCAACGTTGACACATCATTATCACCCAAAGTCCATAGTTCACATTAGGATTCACTCTGTGTTGTACATTCTATGGGTTTTGACAAACATGACATACATCTACCCTTAAAGTATCATACAGAATCCTTTCACTGGCCTAGAAATCCTCTGTGTCCCACCTGTTCGTCCTTTCGTCCTCCCAAACACCTGGAAACCACTGATGTTGTTATTGCCTCCATAGTTTTGCCTTTTCCAGATGTCATATAGTTGGAATTATATAGTATGTAGCCTTTTCATATTGGCTTCTTTCACTTAGTAATACACATTTAAGATTCCTCTATTTCTTTTAGTGGCTTGGTTGCTCATTTATTTTTATTTGTTTATTTTTATTTTTCTAATTATATGTATTTTTTTGCGACAGAGTCTCACTCTGTTGCCCGGGCTAGAGTGCTGTGACATCAGCCTAGCTCACAGCAACCTCAAACTCCTGGGCTCAGGCCATCCTCCTGCCTCAGCCTCCTGAGTAGCTGGGACTACAGGCATGCACCACCATGCCCAGCTGATTTTTTTTTCTATATATTTTTAGTTGGCCAATTAATTTCTTTCTATTTTTAGTAGAGACAGGGTCTCGCTCTTGCTCAGGCTGGTTTCGAACTCCTGACCTTGAGCGATCCTCCCACCTCGGCCTCCCTGAGTGCTAGGATTACAGGCATGAGCCACCACTCCTGGCCTCATTTCTTTTTAGCAGTGAATAATATTCCATTTTATGGATGTACCACAGTTTTTCTCTTTGCCTGTTGAAGGACATCAGTTGCTTCCAAGTTTTGGTAATTATGAATGAAGCTACTGTAAATGTTCATATACAGATTGTTGTGTGTACATACATTTTCAGCTCATTTAAGTAAATACCAAGGAGTGTGATTGCTGGATTGTATGATCATGTTACCATTTTAAAAAAAGAAATTATATAGAGCAAACCAAAACCTGCAAAATCATCTTTTTGATAGGAAAATTGAACTTGATCCAGGAAAGTGTTGAAGACTTTTTTGGGGGTTATTTCAGTTGTGACACCAGTGAATTTTTTATTTTTTATTATTTTTTTTTCTTTTTTTAGCTGAACTCAGTTTGCTAGGAAAATTTTATTACTATTATCTCATACCAGGATTACTACAGTGTTCTCATAGTTGGTCTCCTTATAGCCAGTTTCACCTACCTTCCATTGTATTTTGTACTCATTTGGCAGGCTAAAAAAAAAAGACCTCAGCCTCCCTTCCCAGATTTATTGTATTCTTATGGATTCTATGGAATGGACCATGAATATATATATGTACACATACACACAAATATAAATATCTCCTTATAAAAATAACAAAATTTACCATTTTAACCATTTTTAAATGTATGTAGTAGTATTAACTATATGTACACTGTTGTACAACGGATCTCTAGAGTTTTTTCACTGAAACTTTGCCCATTGAACTCTCCATTTCCCCCTCCTTGTCAGTCCTTGGTAACCACATTCTGCTTTCTGTTTCTGTATGTTTGACTACGTTAAATACCTTGTATAAGTGGAATCATGCAGTATTTGTCTTTTTGTGACTGGAATATTTCACTTAATGTGATGTCTTCCAGGTTCATCCATGATGTAGCATGTGATAGGATTTCCTTCTTTTTTAAGGCTGAATAATATTTCATTGAATGTATAATATATATCACATTTAAAAAATTCATTTATCCATTGATGGACAGATGCTTCCACATCTTGGCTATTGTGAATAATGCTGCAGTGAAGATGGGTATACAAATATCTCTTTGACATCCCATTTTCTATTCTTATGGGTGTATACCAAGAAGTAGAATTGCTGGATTGTATGGTAATTCTAGTTTTAATTTTTTGAGGAGCCTCCATACTTTTCCACAACAGCTAGACCATTTTACATTCCCACTAACAGTACACAAGGGTTCCAGTTTTCTCCACTTTTGCCAGCCCTTGTCATTTTTTTTTTTTTTTATTGTGGCCATCCTAATGGGTGTGAGGTGATACCACATTGTTTTTGATTTGCATTTTCCTGATATTTAGTAATGCTGAGCATCTTTTCTTGTGCTTTTTGGCCATTTGTATATCTTTTTTGGAGAAATGTCTATTCAAGTCCTTTGCCTATTTTTAAATCACATTATGATGTTGAGTTTTCAGAATTCTTTATATATTCTAGAAATTAATATATATCTATTCTAGAAATTCTATTAAATTCTATTATATTCTATATATTCTAGAAATTCTATGTGTCTATATCAGACATATAGTTTGCAAATATTGTCTCCCATTCTGTAGGTTGCCTTTTCACTCTGTTGAATGTTTCCTTTGCTGCACAGAAGTTTTTAAGTTTAATGAAGTCATGATTGTCTATTTTTGCTTTTGTTGCCTGTGCTTTGGATGTCATATCCAAGAAATCATTGCCAAATTTAGTGTAGTAAAGCTTTTCCTTTGTTTTCTTCAAGGTGCTTTATTGTTTCAGGTACTACATTTAGGTCTTTAATCCATTTTGAGTTGATTTTTGGATATGGTGTAAAGTAAGGATCTAATTTCATTCTTTTGCATATGGCTATCCAGTTTCCCCAATATTATGGATTCTTAACCTGCAGGTCAGTAGCTTCAGATCTGCAAATTGCTGAAATTGTATGCAGTATTTTGGGCATGTTTGTATATATGTCACTTTTTAAAAAGAAGGGGATCCGTTAACTTTCTTGAGATCCTGAAAGTGGTTACTAACCCTACCTCCACCCCCTGGCCAAAGGCTAGGACTATGACAATCTAAAAGAAGTAATCATTTAAATTTAAATTTATTATTATGTCTAGACAGGGGAAATTGTGCTTATAATTGGGACTTAGCACACTTATGAATGAAGGATAAGTTCATGCTGCTAATGAAGTGAGAACCTAACTGAAAAGCAGGATGGGACCAGGATCAAGTATAGCATTTGCAGGCTTTTTAGTTCTTCAATTCATTTGCAGTTTCTCATAGATGAAGTTGGCAGATCACCATCATGCATAAGCTTGTCAAATATTTTGAAAGTTTGTTGAAAACAGAAAACCAAACACTCAAAATGTTAGAGCTAGTTACTTCTAAAGATTTCTCTGGTGTAAGTTAATGTTTTTAATTGTGTTCATTTTATTCAAGGAGCGTGGTTCCTTGAGGTAATCAGTTTTGCTTTTAGAGCTGGGCTTGTAATGAATAAGTGATAATGGTTATATATACTTGGGGTGGGAGGTGGTAATGATAATACAACTTTGAATGAATTTTAGAAATCATAATGCCCACCATCCCCTACTACCCCCTAAGAAAAAAATAACAACAAACATAAACCAGAAAGAACTAGAGGAAAGTCTCTTCCATTGTGGGGCAAGATTGATTAAAAGCTTACCTTTAAGCTTTATCCTGAAGCTTCTGTTGTTAACTCTTCATATGGGCTGATGGTGTGTATACTAGATAGCAAAAGTAATCGGGTTTTATGTTGACTTGAATGTTACCCATTATCTGGTTTGCAATTGATAGTGACATCTCCAGGCAAATTCTAAGTCCCTAAGCAAATCAGCCTGCAGGAGCATATGTTAGGAATGCTTTTCTACCCCTAATCACTTATCAATTGCATAAAGGGAAGCTCCCTCTCCCCCTCCATTCATGCTGTTTTTAAAGTAACTCTTTAAATAGAAATGTTGCATCTGCAACAAATTAAGACTGGCTTCTTCTGACAGGTCTGGCCAAAGAAAATAGTTTTCTATATAATCTTGTGTTTGAGAAAACATTATCAGCTATCAAAAGATGGGGGAAAGGGATGTGTGTGCTAGCTTAACATGTAAAATTCACTTGAGTTACCTGAATTATAAGAAAATATCTTTGCAAAATGCATCTTTACAAGTCCCAGATGCTTAAGTATGAGTTTTTACTAATGTTCATTCCCATTTTATCTGTTCCCTTTGTCTGAAATCAGGATGCCTTTAGGCCCTTGTGAATAGGAAGCTGGGAAAAAGGGTAGGTGGGGTTAAAAGGGAAGCACGATCCCCTGTGTTTCCAGCAGCTCTTCTTATTGCAGGATTAGTTTGGATTGTGAGCTGAAATTGAAAAGCAGAATTTAATGTTGACCTCTAAAGTTGATGGCCCAAAAGGGTTTATTTGTCTTCACTAAAGCCTGTCAGTTTTTGAATTGAGTGGAGTGCTTTTGGCTGTAAAAGCTTTGAAATGTAAACATTGAGGAAATAACATGTTTGTAATGTCTAAGTAATATAACATATGCAGGTGCACATCTTAGAATTTTCTCATTTATCCTAAAAGTTATACCTAAATAGTCATTTAGTAGGGAATTTTTAGCCATTAGAATTGGTTATACTGTGTAGTTTAATGCTAAGGTTTCTGCTGTAGCCCTTCCTAAAAAGTGTTTTGTTTGATCATAAAAACTGTGCGTGGAGAAGACTGTATTTGAAATAATAGTCACATCATTTAGAAATAAGCAGAGGAAAAGTCCATCCTTATGTTTTTATTAAATCTTCCTTTTCCCACACTGTCATTACTATACCATTCCTTCAGCTGCTTGACATGTAGAAAATTAGCTTGTGTTAAGTCTTCCATTTGTCTTTAGAATTATGTGCACCAGTGAAGCAGCCTGATCTGTAGAATCTAATGTTGTTTAATTATTAGATTGAAATGTTCTAGACGTCAGGATGAGTGTCTGTCCCCTTTGTGTATGTAACAATGCCTAACATAGCCCCTTATAGGTGATGGATAAATATTTGCTGAATAAATAAACATTTATCACCCTTCTTTGCATAACATATGAATTTGTATATGGAGATTTTGATTACTTTTTGACCAAATATGTTTTTGGAGTAGAGAAGAATATTGTTTTTCATGATATTGACAGGATATTACCTTATATCATATTGAGAATGGACAAGCTTCCTGTACTAGATTATTGCATAATTTTAAAATGTAGTCTAAGCCTTTGTAGTGAATGCTAACCAGGGATGTACATTAGATGTCTAGTTCCCAGCCCAGAACTGCTAAATCCAAATCTCAGGAGGTAGAAACATCTATTTTTTTAAAAACTCCACTAGTAACTCTAATGTGCTTGAGGGTACATTTTATGATAGTTTTGTAGCAATTAATCATTCTTTGTGCAACATGGATTTTAAAACATTTGGAGTTTTGAACACAAATCTTGTGCACATTGATTCGTTTTAAATCTCACTGACCATTCAATAGATACTGTTTTATCTTTCTTTTAAAGGTGGGATTTTCATATTTCCATGAAAATTTTTTGTGTAACCATTAAGTAACATACAGATATGAAGAGAATATACAGAAGTAGCCACAGAGGGGAAGTTTAAGATATGTTGAATGGTCTTCAGATCCCCCTGCCAAGTCCCTGCCCCACTAGATAGCAAACATCCCTGAGAACTGCTTGTGCCTCAAACAGTTGTGGAAGAAATTAGCCATATCATAATACAGCTAGTTAGGACTGTGTAGAAGACCCATTAGTCCAGTATTCAAGAAGACTAAGGCTCACTGGAGTTAAGTGTAGTGGGTTTAATGCTGGACACAGAGGCAGCAGCCTAGCTCATCACCTGAATTCTGCATTTAGTAGTTGTGTAACTATGAGCACCTTCTTTAACACCTTTGAGTGTTTGTTTTTTCATCTATAAAGTGAAAGTAAAAGAACCCATTGTACATTGTTATCATAAGGATTAAATGACATAATCCTTTGTATAAAAAAGTTGAACACTTGGTAGTCAAAAAATGTTATAGCACACACTTATTGATAACCTTCAGTGGCTTATAAGAATGAAATATGTTTCTTGAGTTAGAAAATACTGTTTTGTTAAGTGTCTAACTCAAAGTCTGAAAGTTAGTGAGTTACAGAGCCAGGAATAGAAAAAACCCAATCTTCTAAGTGCCAATCCAAAAAGAGGCAGTAAGAGGGTAAAGTTTTCCAGGCTTCTGAATTGCCTGAGTTGTGACTTGTCTGCAGGGTTATACCCTCTGTACTATTGCCCTTTGTATTTTTTGCAATATTGGTCCATGCTGCACAAATCAATTTCAGTATATCAAAGTTCAGTATATGATTAATCAGAAAAAATGTCACTGGGAAAATTGCTTTTTTTCTAGTGCCCTAGATTTGCAATTTAACTGATTAGGTAAAAATTATCACATTTTATGCAATTTTCTCCCCCCGTTGACACTATTCTGTTAGCAATTTTTTCTGATTGATATAGATAGAGTAAATAAAGTTTATCTCAGCCTGCATGCAGAAAGGCAATTTCCATTATAACCCCCCCCAGGGGTATTTTTCACAAGTAAATAATTAAATTTAAACTTAAACGAGTACAGGTACCATACAGTCAAGTACCCAAATAGTGACAGGCTGCAGATAAGACGAGGTCCTATAAGATTATGATGTAGCAGAAAAATTTCTATTGCCTAGTGATGAGATAGCCAAAGTTGTAGCACAATGCCATTACCTTTTCTATGTTTAGATATGTTAGATACACAAATTCAGTACAGTAACATGCTATACAAATTTGTAGCCTAGGAGCAATAGGCTATACCGTATAGCCTAGGTGTGTTACTGTAACATCCATTTAGGTTTGTGTATGTACACTCTGTGGTGTTCCTACAACAATGATGCATTTCTCCAAATGTATCCCCATTGTTAAGAGACGCATGACTATACCAAAGTCGCCATTTTTCTTCACTAAACCAGTAATGATTTTAAAAAGTAACTATAGTTTTGTAGGTTTTTAAAATTATGTGTGTGTGAGACATTTACATGGTTTAAAATTCAAAAGATACAAAATTGAGAAAGTTTTCTTCATTTGTCTCCCCAGTCACCCAATTACACCTCTTAGAGGCAAAGAAAAACATGTTACTAGTTTTTCCTTTTAAAAATCTTTGCTGGAAATCACACATAATTCATGTGTATTTCATTGGCCAAAACTGAATAACATGGCTACCCTAGTTGAAGCAAAGAAGGAAAATATAGTCTTTTAAGCTTAGTACATTACTGCTTTGAAAAAAATTGAAGTTTTGTTTCTGAGGAAAAGGAGGAGAACATGCTATTAGATGATGGCAACTAGAGGTCTTTGCCGGCAATTGTTTTGATTTATACTCACCAACAATGTATAAAAATACAATTTTATAGTATTATTGTTACTTTTTACCAAGCATGCATAATTGAATTTGTATACATTAAAGATCTTATGTCTTTTGCCCTAATGTTAGTATTTTACTCTAGCATAAGGTGTGACTAATGAATCACTTATATCTCATTTAAAAATGAGAGTCGATGCTGAGTATACTGCAAGCAAAATAATTTTTATAAAGGTTATGAGTGAGCCTTTTGTTCTTAGGTAGGCAAAATAAATGAGTTTTTAGAGATAGAAAAGTTAACCACATTACGTTTACATGAGAGTTACTACCGCATTTCTAGCATGCCTAGAGTTTATAACTTTAAAAATTATCTGATTTAATTTTTTTACCTTTATATAGTCCGCCTATATGTACCAAATGAGAGAGAATTTAGGAAATGTGAGTCAGAGATGAGTTAGAGCTATGTAGGTATTAACAAATAGTGTTTTAATTTAATTTGTAGAGATAGATTTATTTGGTTCTTTGGGTGTTTATGTTCTATCAGTATCAGAGATACTGCAGAAATGCTAATCATTCACCATTATTATTGTATAAAGGAATATAAATTAGAAAAGAAAATCATTCATGATCTCATTCATGGGAATATTTCAGCTAATGAAAGTAGTTAATTGAACTATGGAATGAAAACAAATTAGGTAGGGGCATGTAGACCTATTGAGGAATAGCTGTTGTCTAGTTTGGCAATGGATTAGAATATGTGTAGAGGAAAAGAAGTTAAAACTAGAAACAAAATTGGACTTTGAATTGTTATGAGAGGAAATTTGGATTTTATTCAGTTTTGTTTTGTTTTGTCCAAAGATTTTGAAGAAGAAAGTGACCTTGTTTGCCTTAGATAAGTACATTAAGTAGGTGGTTAGATTGGATGTTGAGGTTGGGCTTTAGACATGTCACCTCTGTGGTGTCAGCTTGAGAGATGTGGTAATCAGTCCTAAAGTTTATAGCTTATACAGTGACTGAGGTCACCAAGGAGGAAAGGTTAGAAAAATAAAAAGAAGGCTGAACTTTGAGAATGCCTACATCTAAGGAGTGGTTCCCTCTCCACATATCTCCCTTTATTCTCCTTGGAATTTAATTTTGAGGAATCCAGGTGGTTTTGTCTTAATGTTTATTGCAGTCTGGATTTTACTGGTTATATCCATGTGGTATAGCATGTTATTCTGTTCTCTCTTCTGTTCATTGGTAGTTGGATCCAAAGGCTTGATCATATTCATGTTTGATTTTTTTTCTCCTTTTTGTGGTTTTGTTTTGTTTTGTTTTTTGGTGGGTAGACATTACTACTTCACTATGCAGTGATCTGTCCTTAAATCAGGAGGCACATATATTGGGTCATCTCTCCTTTTTTAATATTAGTAGACATTGGTGATTAACGCTTAGATTCATTAATTTGTTAAGGTTTACAAAATGATTTTCTGACTGTATTTCTTTATTTTCTTATTTATTATGTGTTACTATCTGAAATATTTATATAAAGTAAAACTTTATCGTCTGTTTGATTACTTGTTCTTAGGTATAGTTTGTATAAAAGATAAGGCTTGGTGTGATGGCTTACACCTATAGTCCCAGTGACTCTGGAAGCAGTGGTGGGAGGACTGGTTGAGGCCAGGAGTTCAAGACCACCCTGGGCAACATAGTGAGACCCTGCCTCTAAAAAGAAAAAGATAGGAAAAATGCATGATTTGTTTGCTCTATCCATTTCAAAATAATGAATTGGCTCACTAGCATCCTTCAACAGTGACTAGTTAATATAAATTTATAGACTTAGGCATATTGGGTATTTTCATTTCACTGAATTTATTGTCTTCATTGGTGTGCAACTTATACTATCTTGGCCACTGGGCTCCTGAGTCCTTTTGACATAACTCTAGTAGTCTAGATTTAATAGTATGTTTCAGGCTCATCTTGTACATTTCCTATCCCAGACTTGGAATCAACCATTTCTCCAAGGTCCGCTTGTCACTAGAGGTGCTCATTGCTTTTGGGTTGGTCATTGCTTCTAGGCCTTTTCAGTGGGCAGATCCTTTTAAGATAAAATGACATCAGGATTTCATACTGATACTTAAAATTCAAACTAATTATTAAAATTCTGATCTTATGCTTGAATTTCCTTCTTCCCATACAGGTAGTGATAATCCTGGTTTTCAGTGGTGCCAGAAATTATAGAATTAGAGCTTCACATAAGTATTTATTTATTTAATCCCACAGTGCACACACAGCACTCAGAATACCAACACCAACAATCTGGTTAATGAAAACAGATTAAAATTATTTAGACAACTTTATTAAAATATATTTGACATACAGCAGACTGCACACTAAAATTGTACAATTTGATAAGTTTGATATATGTATTTACATGAAACCATTGTCTCAATCAAGATTCTGAACATATTCATCATCACAAAAAAATTCCTCTGCCCCTTTCTAATCTTCCTTCCATGCCTCCCCTATTCCACTGCCATATTCAGGGTTTTTTTCACTATAGATTAGTCTATACTTTCTAGAATTTTATGTAAACAAAATCATATAGAATGGACTCTTTTTCATCTGGCTTCTTTTACTCAGCCTAATTATTTTGAGATTCATCTGTGTTGCATGAATCAATAGTTCATTGCTTTTTACTGCTTAGTAGTAATCTATTGCAGGAATATATCATAGTTTTCTTTATTCATTCACTTATTGATGGGCATTTGGATTATTTCTAGTTTGGGGCTATTACACATAAAGCTGCTGTGGACATTCATGTAGACATCTTTGCATTGGCATGTGCTTTCATTGCACCCAGGAGTGGAATGGCTGGATAATATGGTAGGTGTCCATACAATTTTTTAGTGTTTTTCGAAGTGATTTTACCACTTCGCATTTCTACCAACAGTGTGTGAGTGCCAGTTCCTCTACATTGTTGCTGATACTTATAGTGGTTAGTCTTTTAAATTTTAGACATTTTAATATGTTTATAGTGGTATCTTACTGTGGTTTTAATTTGCATTTTGCTAATGATTGTGATCTGCCATTATGTCTTTTTTGTTGAAGTGTCTGTTCAAGTCTCCTCCCAACTTTTAAAAAATTGTATTGTTTTCTTTTTATTGAGCTTTGAGAGTTTTTTTTCTGAATGCAAATCCTTTATCAGTTATTAATATATAATTTGCAAATAATTTCTCCCAGTTTGTGGCTTGTGTTCTCATTCTCTTAACAGTGTTCTTTGAAGAACAGAAGTTCTTAATTTTGATGACTTCCAATTTATCAAAATTTTTCTTATGAATCATGAGTGTTTGTTATGACTCCATTTATCTTATTGGCTTTTTATTTCTAACTTTTTGCTATATTGTTTTAGTGATTACCTTAGGGTTTATAGTACACATCTTTAAGTTATCAATGTGCTTTCAGTTGATATTATACTACTTTATGCATAGCATAATAACCTTTCAATAGTCTGTACCTATTTCTCATCTTCTAGCCTTTGTGCTGTCATTGTCATACATTTTACATAAGTTTTAAGCCAGACACTATATTGTGGTTATTTTGCTTTAAACAGCTGATTATCTTTTAAGGAGATTTAAATAATACCAAAAGTCTTTATATTTACCTATGTTGTTGTTTCCTGTGCTTATTATTATTTCCCATGCTCTTTATTCCTTTGTGTAGATCTGGGTTTTCATCTGGTATCATTTTCCTTCTGCTCACAGGACTTCCTTTACCACTTCTTAGAGAGTGCAGGTCTGCTGGTGATGATTAATTCTTTTATCTTTTGTATATCTGAAAAAATCTTTATATCATCTTCATTTTTGAAAGTTATTTTTGCTGGGTATGCAATTGTAGGGCGACAGTTTTTTTCCTTTAAGTAGTTTAAAGATGTTGCTCTATTATCTTCAGATCACATTGTTTTCAATGACAGATATGCTGTCATGTCTTTTTTTCTCTGGCAGCTTTTAAGATTTTATCAGTAGTTTTGAGCAATTTGATTATGATGTGTCTTGATGTAATTTTCTTCATATTTCTTCTTCTTGGGATTCAATGAGTTTCTTGGATCTATGGGTTTGTAATGTATTCATACAGTAGAATCCTATACTATATACATAAATTGAGTGAACTAGATCCAGATATATCAACGTGAATAAATTTTAAAAACAAGGCTAATTTGGGAAAAAGCAAGTTATTTATAAAAGCCAGGCCAGTGTGAGCCATTTATGTAAATTTTTTTTTTTTTTTTTTTTTTTTTGAGACAGAGTCTCACTCTCTTGCCCGGGCGAGAGTGAGTGCCGTGGCGTCAGCCTAGCTCACAGCAACCTCAAACTCCTGGGCTCAAGCAATCCTTCTGCTTCAGCCTCCCGAGTAGCTGGGACTACAGGCATGCGCCACCATGCCCAGCTAATTTTTTCTATATATTTTTAGTTGGCCAATTAATTTCTTTCTATTTTTAGTAGAGACGGGGTCTCGCCCTTGCTCA
>CAUYMX010035921.1:0-15837 GCA_963573855.1 Lepilemur septentrionalis
AACCTCAAACTCCTGGGCTCAAAGCAATCCACTGCCTCAGCCTCTTGAGTACCTGGGACTATAGGCATGTGCCACCATGCCTGGCTAATTTTTTCTATATATTTTTAGTTGTCCAGCTAATTTCTTTCTATTTTTAGTAGAGACGGGGGTCTCGCTTTTGCTCAGGCTGGTCTTGAACTCCTGACCTTGAGCGATCCTCCTGCCTTGGCCTCCCAGAGTGCTAGGATTACAGGTGTGAGCCACCACACCCGGCCAAGGATCAATTTTTTTACCAGTCCATGGAGAAATGTTTTTTAAAAGTTCCGTCTGAGTCTAAGATAATATTTTTCCAATACTTTAAAAAAATTTTTTTTTTTCAGGTAAAGTCTTGCTCTGTCACTTGGGCTAGAGTGCAGTGTCACCCAGGCTGTAGTGCAGTGGCATCATCATAGCTCTTTGCAACCTCAAACTCTTGGGCTCAAGGGATCCTCCTGCCTCAGCCTACCGAGTAGCTGGGACTACAGGCACCCACCACCATGCCCAGCTAACTTTTCTATTTTTTGTAGAGATAAGGTCTTGCTCTTGCTCAGGCTGATTTCGAACTCCTGGCCTCAAGTGATCCCTCAAGTGAGCCTTGGCCTCCCAGAGTGCTAGGATTACAGGCATGAGCCACCGTGCCCAACCTAAAAGAATATTTTAATATTACAAAAATGAAAAGGTGATGCTATTAGATGGCAGACTTCATTTTTAAATCTATGAGATGTATTTTCTTGTCTCCCCTCAATGGATCAGGAAGCTGAGGCATAATAAGTAACCTGCCCATGGTCACACAACTTGTAAGTGTTGGAGCCAGGATTTGATCTCAAGCACTCAGACCTCAAAACTACACCTTTAGACACTATGTACTATCTTTGTGCATCATTGATACAAAGTGTCCTGCTCACTACCTCTTCCATGAAGCTTTCCCTAAAAATCTGGAGAAATGGCTGTTTCTACCCAACTTTTCATAAACATCCTTTCTTCCATCAGCACTGTGTGAACTTCATTTACCACCCTGCTAAATGAAGCCCCCTGCTTGTACTATCTATACACACGCAGAGGAAATTTTGTCAATTTCTCCATTTGGTCACTCAAATCCTATCAAAGATTTGTTTTTAAGTTTTCTGACATTAGTATGCTCCTACCATCTTTAGATTCTACTCTAAGGACTATCAAAGAAACGAATCTTTCTTTGTTGAGATGCCAAAATCCAAAGGCAGCTAGCCCATCAGTCTTTCCATTTCAAAAGGTTAAGGGTCTAGATGGTTGCCCTCCAGTTTGCTGGTCTACTCCGACATCATTGGTGCCCAAACAAAGAGCATTTTGCTTTATATGGGCCTACATAAGCGTAAGGTGCACTATATCAGAGGCCAGTGTAAATATCAGCTGTGCTGGAAAGGTGATATGGCCAAGGAGTAAAGAATTACAAGGGTAAGAATAATTAGCTTTCATGTTTCTTGGGTGTATGGTCAGCACTAGAAGAATCACACACAGAAGCTAGAAATTGATGTCATCAGGTCACTGATAGCTAGAAATAGCTTCAACACCACCTCATGCCTGAAAGGGACACAGAACCTCAAAGGCCCACAAAATCTGTAGATAAAAGTATCTCATTCTTTTTACACTGAAAAACACTTTTGAGACTATTTAATTCCTTCTCAAAAATCATGTCCTTGTGTTCAAAGGAGGGAGTTGTAGGATTATTTCTGTTGTCTTGAAACCAAATTTAGAATTTGTGTTTTTCCTGTCAGCCTAGTCTTACCTGGGAATCACAAGGCTGAAAAGGAGGATATTAATAGGCTATTTGACAAGTGATCTGATTAGTTGCCATCCTTGCTGGATGAGTTTGTTGTGCTTTTAAAGACCAAAGGAAAAGGTGATTCTGCAACCTACTTAAGAGTTGATATTTTAAAAATCCAAGTTACATCCAATGATTTTACATTGCAGTTAAATCTTGAGGCCTAGAGACTTGATCAAGAGCAAAGTCTTTTGAATAAGCTGATTTTCTGTTTAAGATCTAGAGGACCAGTAGCAGGGAATCAAGAAAAATACTTTCAGGCCGGGTGCAGTGGCTCATGCCTGTAATCCTAGCACTCTGGGAGGCCAAGGCGGGCGGAGCGCTCAAGGTCAGGAGTTCGAAACCAGCCTGAACAAGAGCGAGACCTCATCTCTACTATAAATAGAAAATTAATTGGCGAACTAAAAATATATAGAAAAAATTAGCCGGGCATGGTGGCGCATGCCTGTAGTCCCAGCCACTTGGGAGGGTGAGGCAGAAGGATTGCTTGAGCCCAGGAGTTTGAGGTTGCTGTGAGCTAGGCTGACGCCACGGCACTCACTCTAGCCCGGGCAACAGAGTGAGACTCTGTCTCAAAAAAAAAAAAAAGAAAAATACTTTCATTAGGCAGGTGTGGTGGCATGCAGCTATAGTCCCAGCTACTCGGGACGCTGAGGCAGGAGGATCTCTTTAGCCCAGCAGTCTGAGCTAGGCTGTGAACTATGATGACGCCACTGCACTCTAGCCCAGGCAGCAAAGCGAGACCCTGTTTCAAAAAAAGAAAAGAAAAGAAATACTTTTCATCATAGAGATTCCTTAGCTTGCTGAGCAGTGCCTCTTGCTGGGTGAACAATAACTTTGCAATTAGTTTCTTTAAAAAAGAAAAAACTTCAGGTTAGATAATCCTCCCAAGCTTTCTACAAAAGTGGAAAAGAGGCACATCAGTTTCATGCCAATAATAAATATGATTGTACCAACATCAAAGTGTGAGATTAGTGATTAATGAGCATGGCCTTTGGTGTCACAGATTTAGGTTTGAATTCCCCTCACCAGGATGCTAGGCAACTCAATCTCTCGGAGCCTCTCCTCAGGGATAATAATACCTACCTCAAGACTGTTGTGACGATTAAATGAGATGATCCATATAAAATACATAACTTGCCCAGATAAGTAAAGTGCTAAATAGACAAAGCCATTACAACCAGAGGCCTCGATAATGGTCTCTTTCAGCCAGCTAGTGGCCCTAGGGCAAGCCAGCACTTCAAATGCTTCCTTGCACAATGTAGTCACTGACCAGAAGTAAAAATTCCAAAGGGTACATAACTTGATTAGCCATTTGAACCATGTACAGTGATGTTCTGGTCGCCTGCCTTCTGATGATTGGATCTGTTCCTGGCTCCAGCTTGTCCAGAGTTTTTATAAACCCCTTCTGTAGATTCTACGATAATCTACAGAAGCTCTGAAGGCCCAGACTTAGATTAGAAGTAGGGTGCAGCTTTCTGGAGAAGGGCCGGAAGAGGTAAAACAGAGTAAAGGATCACTCTAATCTCCCAGCTTTGCCGTCTAGAGTCTCTCTACATTGAGGGCAAAAGGCTGACGGTGCTAACATAAACCCTAAAGGAGGATGCTGCCGCAAGATTTTAAAGCCCTGGAGCGTTTGCAGGAGGACGTCGGAGGAGACTCACACCCCTCCCTACAAGCCCCTTTTCCTTTGACACCTCCTCGCCAAAGAAAATTCGAATCACCAGGACTTTCAGTTACGGCCAACCCTCTCAAGCACTAATAAAGACCTCAAAATCTGCGCAGTCCCCACTAGAAGCACCGCCCCGCTCACGTACGTGCGTGCGTGCGTGAGCGCGCGTGCGCACAGGCTGCTGGGATGCCACCTCCTACCTCCAATCCTGTCTTCCAGTTTCCCGGCGTGCTTCGGGCCCGCCAAATGGGAGGGGGAGACGCAAGATGGCGGCAGCCGCGAACTCGGGCTCCAGTCTCCCGCTGTTCGACTGCCCGACCTGGTGAGTGGCGGGGCGGCCAGGGCTGGAGTGGCCTGGCCTGAGCTAGCCTGGGCTGGAAGGGCGGCTCAGTTTTTGCGGCGAGCCAAACGGCTCAGAGACCCTGGAATGGTTGAGGAAAAACTGTTCGCTGCGCCGGGCCGGGCTACGTGTGGAGGAACCTGGAGCCTGGAGCCGGGCCCAGGAATTGAAGAAACCTGGGGTAGAGGGCTCAAAGGCGCTCACTTAGGCAGCCCCTTGGGTGGTCAGCCGGTCGCCGGCGCGCTTTGGGGCCTTGGCCCGGAACTTACCCCCAACTCCTGACTTGAGTGTCGGTGCTCTTGTGAAGCATGGTACCTGGCCCCCTGCTGCACGTCCCGAGCGCACTCGAGCCAGCTCCCCAGCCACAACCCAACCTCAGAGCCCCGCATCCCTCTGTCGTTGCTGCGGTATCTGTATGTCTCCCACAGACTGGGAGCTCCCTGAGGACAGGGATGGCGCTGAGTTACCCTCGTGTTCTCAGTGACCAGCGCGAAGCCCAGCACAAGTGGCCATTAGAATTTGTTGAAATGAACCCTTTTCATCCCTTCGAAAGTTCTTGGGAATAATGGAGTAATTTAATTTGGTATTTGAGTAGGGTACGAGGTGAATCAATATGAACTGCCTTGCAAAGAGATGCGTCTGAGTTAAAAGCTTTTTCTGCTGTAGCTAATCATGATGTTTTGTTTATATTGTGATTATCTCTGTTTCCCGTTATATTGAGATCCTCAAGGGCAAAGAGTGATGCATTTTTGTATTCTCAGCTCCTAAGCCTAAGTCAGGCACACAGTAGGAATTCAGAAAGTATATTTTGGATGTAACATTCCTTTCCCTGTTTCCCGGACAAAATGGGCTTTTGTCCAGTCCACTGTCCTTTCAGCAACTGCCATAAGGGGTTGGGGCAGGATTGTGAGATGACTGTGTTACATCTTCAGTTAGATAGACAAGGATACATTTTTTTATGTGCAAATGTAAGGGCTCTGACAAGATATTTTCTTCAAACTTCAAATTAGCAAACGCAGGAAGCAAGTGAATGTGTAGCTATCTTCTGGATCCCTTTGCAATTTTGGAATATCCAGTTGCTTCAGTCTACAAATTATATGTCTATTTTGTCCCTTGCTGTATTAATTTCAAAATTTGGACCAGGACAGCAAACATAGTTAGAAGAGACTATTTGAAATCACCTACCATTTCTTTAGGGTCTAGTGTGTAGCAGGCACTGTGTTAGGTGCTTTGACGAGTGTGTATCGCCCTTGAATGGTATGGCTATAGGAATATAGAGAAAAGTTCCCTTAATCATGCTGTTGTAGAAAGACCTGTTCAAGGGTAACATATATCTTGTATTCATTTGGTACCTGGTTTCGTGGGACACGATTTTGAATTGACCTAATTCTCTAATTGTGCACCTCTGATTTGGTCTCTGAGCTCAGGGCAGTAATCTCTGCTTATTCCCTTTTGGGATGGTACTAATCTTGACCATCGCAAACAACAGCTGATTTATGCTACCTTTGTATGGTATTAGGGTAGTGGCAAATCTTAGATTCAAACTCGAGATGACTGTACTACCCCAGCCATAGTACTTGCACTCTCTATGCAGCTTTCTCTCCTAGGTGAATATCCACTGTTAGAATATGGGTGTCTTTGGTGCTGCTCTAAATACAGATTCACTAAAATCTGTTTTAGAGCAATTGAATCATTGGGGACGTGTCAAATGTAGAATGGAGCTATAATAACAGTGAAGTAGATGACATTTCTGCTTGAACATGAACTAATTATAGGCTGGCAGGAGAGCTGCAATGTTGAATGGGACAATGATTGTAAATAGTATTTATGAACTCATCCTGAAAATGCTTTTTTCACTCTTATTTTTCAGGGCAGGTAAGCCCCCTCCTGGTTTACATCTGGATGTAGTCAAAGGAGACAAACTAATTGAGGTATGGAAATACAAGTCTTCCCCTTTTTTCCCCACCACACTAAGGATTTTTGCCAGTGACTCATTTTCCACCCCCTCTGCTGTGGTTTGTTTTCTAGCAATGCTACTTTCTTTCATCCCGAATTATTTTTCTATTAAAAGCACATGGTGACATAACACACTCAAAGCTCATATCTACCACGGACACTCAGTTTTTTGTGACTTCTCTCACGTTCCAAATGGTGGAAGGTGGATGGGCTCTAATCATACCAGAGGCCCTATTAACTTGGCGAATTCCCTCTCTCTGAGCACATGGAGCTGTGTAGAAGATATACAGTATGTAATAACTGAAGAAGAAAGTGAATGATATATATTGAGTTTAACTTTTAAGTTGTTTGTATTGAGTGTTTACTACGTGCCACTTAACTGTGCTCAGCATAGGGAATACAACAATGAGCAAAACATGATTTCTGTCCTCAAGTCATCCAGTGAGAAAGATAGAATCACAAAAAATTACATAATTTTAATTGAAATAAGTACTATAAAGGAAAGTTTAGCAGAATCCCAGCTTTTTATACAAGTCTCTAGAGTGAACACCACATAGAACTTACTAGCTATTAGGTTGGTAAGTTTTTCTTAATGCTTACAGTAGTATTTATTTACCAAGAAATGGAGATTAAGCCCACTATGACCACAGAGCTGTGAGTCTCCATGTCTTAGACCAGTTTTATGTTTGCTTGCTTAGCTAGAATTTAGGTTCAAAGCCCCATTATTGAATGCAGTTGTTTTTCTTTGGTTTTATATAATACAAACTTTGCAACTCCCTGGTTGCTATCTTGAATAGCTATCTGAGATCTTCTGAAAGATGTTCTGTAAATATATTGTTGTCATTTTTGGGATATTGTAGAGATAACCAGGTATTTTGTAAAGTATTATGGTATGCATGAGTTTAATGAATTCTCCTGTCACTGATGCATCATAGCCTCACCTAGTCATGTGAGGTTCAAAAAGAACCCTTTTGTCATGGGTTCTTCTATCTTAAAGATTCAAAACATTATGATTATTCAAGAAAATAATTCAGCTAAAATATCTGTAAAACCTTTTTTACCATAGATTATTCCACAGATACAAAATCTTGCTAAATAGCATGAAGCTTGAAGGCATATAGGAATCTGTTTCATTACTAGAATTTAGTTTTTAGTTTGCAACAAGAAGAAACTGACAAGGAGGCCTAGCCTTAATGATAACATCATAATTCCTTTGTGAAATAATTTATATTTTCAAAGCACTAACTTGTTAAGAACCCCTCTGATTACTGGTTTCCATTAGCTGATTATGTTTTCTGTCTTTCAGTGCTCTTAGGTGTGTTGAGTTGCCACATAGTTGTTAAGTTACAATCCTTAGACATCACTATATTGTTCTTGAGAGGAGTAAACCTGAAATGTGCTTATTTTTTAGGATTTAAACTTAATCAGCACTTGATACTAACCGAGCTATCTATATCATACCCTTGTGTCAAAGGCTTGTGATATGTTGTGATAGCTGGGTTTAAGAAGTGCAATATTAAAACAAAAGCCATGAGACTTCTAAGCCCAGTGTGTAAAGATACACTCTGAGTTATAACTCAGAGGCACAATTGGATAGTGGTACTGACCATAGTTAGTCAAGAAGTTATAGCTTTAGGCCGGGCGCGGTGGCTCAGGCCTGTAATCCCAGCACTCTGGGAAGCCAAGGCAGGAGGATCGCTCAAGGTCAGGAGTTCGAAACCAGCCTGAGCAAGAGCGATACCCCGTCTCTACTAAAAATAGAAATCAATTGGCCAACGAAAAATATATAGAAAATATTAGCCGGGCATGGTGGCGCATGCCTGTAGTCCCAGCTACTCGGGAGGCTGAGGCAGAAGGATCACTTGAGCCCAGGAGTTTGAGGTTGCTGTGAGCTAGGGATACCATGGCACTCTAGCCCGGGCAACTGAGTAAGACACTGTCTCAAAAAAAAAAAAAAAGTTATAGCTTTAGTGACTATTGAAAGACCAGTACATTATTTAATTCACTTGGAGAGAAGAAACACATTGTCCGACAATTAACACATTTTCTTGATTTTAAGACATACTATTTTCTGTTAAAATTCTATACATTTTAACATTTCGGTAATTGGGATGCCTTTAATAGTAAATGTGTGCATTTAATTTGGGGGTCCTTTCTCTCTTTTTCCTCTCAAACCCCTAAATCTCTGGTATGTCTTTGGCAACCTAGAGTCACAGAAATTTAGTCATTGTTATATTAAAATCCAAGAGCTGGTGGTCTTTTATGTCCCTTGAGACTACTCTGTAAGCACTGTGGTTGGCAAATTTAAGTTTGTGAGAATTTAATCTGTGTGTATATAAATATGAATGAGAAATGCAGTGAGATTCAGCCTGAATAGATATTACTTAGAAAAAGATGTTGAAATTTTGGGGCTCTCTTATAATTCTGAAGCAATGTCTTATTTTTAACCCAAGTCTTAAAACTTGGGTCAAAGGAGACCTGGAGGTGACTGTCTGATCCAGCTGTGAGACTGTTGTTAAATCTTGGTGCTCCGTTAGTAGTATGGGTCTGGAACCAGCTCTATCAGCAGCAGATGGGGACTGCTGGACAGGGTGTCCCAGAGGTGACCCACATATCTAAGCTAGCTTGAACTAGTTGAACCTTAAGGCTAAGCTTGAAAGAAACTGGGTGATTGTTTAAAGAAAAATTAAGATTGTGACCCACAGTACTTATTCACTCCTTAAAATATTCCTTGCCATATGGTGTATTTTTTGATATAAGTAGAATGAAGAAAATACATAATGTAGTGATTAAAAGAGCTTGGACTCTGAAGCTAGACAAATCTGAATTTCTAACTCAGCCCACAAATATTTAACAGTGTGAACTCAAGTATGTTAATGAATTTCATTATGCCTCAATTTTGTCATCTATAAAAATAGGAAGAAAAGTACCCACCTCATAGGGTAGTTGTGAGGATGAAATGACATAACATGAAACTCACAGCACAGTGTGTAGCACAGAAGCGCTCAGCAGTTGTTACAGTTATCGATGCTTGAGGTGAATCTTTTGGTTTTGTGAGGGCAATGCAAAAGCATAGGGGAGATTAGTAGCACACTGTGAGCTCAAGGACTGAGCCAGGAATGAAGTACAAGCCTCTTGATTCCTAGCCTGGTGCTAACTTGAGTATACTTCTCTACTCAGCTTTATGCTGTGTTTTCTCAGGGATTTTAGGAGTATAATATAAAATGTGAACTAGAGCTTAATGAGACCTTGTGTTGAAAGGAAAAACACAAGATATCCGAATGAGAGTTATTCTTCAGGTGGTCACACTAGATTACTAGACCACTAGCATTGGAAGAAGCATTAGCAATAGTTCACCCAGAGTCTCATTTATGGCAGTCTAGTTTATGACCAATCTGTGGCAAAATCTTTACTGCTCCAGGATTAAAAGAAATACAAGGAGAGTGTAGTGAGTTTTTCATAAAGCTAAATTCAGCTCAAAGAATGATCCTTCGTCCTTCCCCTTCCTACTCATTTATTGATAAAATGGCTTTTCTTTTATAAAATGATGATGATACTAAATCCATGACACTTTTTTTTTAATGTCCTTATTTGGCAAAATAAAAAAGCTAACACTCCTATGTCTGCCCCTTCTCCCCTCACAATTTTTAAATAACAGTTTGCTCCTCTGTAAAAATCCTCTTTTCTGCTATTATATTGGGACATTATGTAGTTTTATTGTTTCCAGTGCCACAGTAGCAGCATGAGAACATTTTGGAGCTCTTCTCTTAGAAGGGTTCCAGACCCATGGCACATTATTTAGAATATTAGCATTGCAGGCCAGTCACACCTGCACTTAAATCCCAGATCTGCCACTTCACCAGCTGGGCCACCTTGGATGACTGACTCTCTGAATCTGTTGTCTTATCTTTAACAATAGAGGTGATACTTACTTCACAGAGTTGTCTTGAAGATGAAATGAGTTAATGTTCGAAATGCCTAGCAGTAATAGTTCCCACATCCCCCTTCCCCACATCTAGAAAATCTTTGCCACGTGAGGTAGTTCATATTTGGACACAGTAAATACTCACTTAGAATTAACTCTGCGTATTTTTTTGCTGGCAAAGTGAAATGGGACAATAAAGTGGGATTTAGCAACACATACAATGATGTCTAACATAATTCCAGTTTCTAAAGAGAGTTCCAAAAATACTTTGGGGCTATAGCAGCACAATTAGAATATAGGTAGGTGTTTATACCTCTTTCTTTCCCAACCAAGTGATAATCTTCATTTGAATGTATATTTTCTGAAAAGCAATCTTATTACCCTTATAGACATGCCTTTCTTTTGTGCTTCTTGTTTCCTGATTGACTTAAAATTAAGATCCAACAGGCCAGGTATGGTGGCTCACACCTGTAATCCTAATACTCTGGGAAGCCAAGGCTCAAGGAGATCGCATGACGTCAGGAGTTCAAGACCAGCCTGAACAAGAACAAGACTGTCTCTACAAAAAATAGAAAAGATTAGTAAAGTGTGATGGCTGGCGCCTGTAGTCCTAGCTACTGTAGGCTGAGGCAGAGGCAGGATGATCCCTTGAGCTTAGGAGTTTGAGGTTGCAGTGGGCTATGCTGATGCCACAGCACTCTACCTGGGGGCGATGGAGTGAGACTCTGCCTCCAAAAAAAAAAAAAACACTTTGTAAATTGTTCTGAGCTCTTTGTGTTGAAGAATAATGGGAAATATTTTTTTTTTCCTCCTTGGTAAGGAATTTTATCTACTCAAGATCCTCTACTTATTTTATTGGAAGAGTTTTTGGTAAACCCTCTTGAAATAAGATTTAAGTAATATTTAATTTAATATTTATTTAGAAACTGATTATTGATGAGAAGAAGTATTACTTATTTGGGAGAAACCCTGATTTGTGTGACTTTACCATTGACCACCAGTCTTGCTCTCGGGTCCACGCTGCACTGGTCTACCACAAGCATCTGAAGAGAGTTTTCCTGATAGATCTCAATAGTAGTAAGTAACTCCCTCCCAATTCCCGTGTTGCCTTTGGGCAATGTGAAAATGCCCTTAGGGTTCTTTAGTTTGGAAACCCTGTTTTATTATTCAAGGAAAAAGTATATATTTGGTTTTAAAATCAGTCATTCTCTGTTCCTATGATTTTCATATTTTCTTGAGATAATTGACTATGGAGAGAAGAGGGCTTTGGGGGCACTGTCCTGGAGGAGGCAATGGCATATACAGATGGTCCCTGACTTACAATGGTTCAAATTAATTATTTTTCAGTTTTAGAATGGTACAAAAGTGGTATACATTCAGTGGAAACTGTACTTTGAATTTTGATCTTTTCCTGGACTAGCAACATGCAATATGATGGATACTCTCTTGCCATGTCGAGCAGTGGCAGAGTGGGCCACAGCTCCCAGTCAGCCACAAGATCACAAGGGTAAACACCGATACTCTACAGTGTTCTGTGTTGCCAGCATTTTTTGGATATTGTGTTTTATGTTTTCCCATCCCATCATGTGTACAAAACACCCATCTGTGTTTTCTGCTTCTGGTGAGAAGAGAAGGAAGGCAATTACTCTTGAGATGAAACTCAGGATACTTGCCCAGTGTGAGGGCGGCAAGCCAGTAATGGCCACCGCACGTGAGTTAGGACTTGCGCACTCCACGATCTTGACCATCTTATCCTTTAAATGTATTTTTGACTGCGATGTTTTCAATTTACAATGAGTTTGTTGGGACATAACCCCACTGTAAGTTCAGGATCATCTGTATAGAGAACAGAAAAGGCACCCAGAAACTAGGGATTATAGGTATGCAGGTGTTTATAGGACCATGATAAATTGTGATCCAATTTAAGCAGAAGCCATGATTAGCTCCATAAAGGTATAGAGCAGCGGTGCAGGACATTTTAACAATGCTTGTTTTAAGCAAAATTTAATTATTTATAGTGGGTTCTTTATCCCAGCTACATTTTGCTTTCACCGTGAATAATAATAATTTTAATGCTGCGAGCACATTCTAACTAGTAAGATTTTAAACTTTGCCTAAGGTAATCTATAGAATTGCAATTGAGACTTGACTGCATGGGGCCTTGAAGTTTGTTCGTGTATAAATAGAGTGTAGAATGTAAAGGGTCCTGCTTCCTGGGTTCATCATATTTGACTTCCTCTTTCCCCCACTACCACACACGCAGACACACACATACACCACCCTAATCTGCTTATGTAAGAGACTTACAGAGACTGGTCTCACAAGTACTTATCTTTTCTCTCCATTTAATAACATACAGAATGCTGATGTGGAAAAATATTCAGAACCCCTAATAGGACTTTGGCTTGCCTTGGCATTGATATTGCACCTGTTTCAGCCAAGCACCTTTTTGTCCTGGGAAAGACCCAAGCGTAACTGCCATCAGGCCAGTCAGTGTTCCTTTGACTTGGGGCTGAAGAGGGCAGTGATTCCCATCTTCTGCCTTGGGAGTCATAGCTTCTGCTGGGTTGGAGCCATTTCTGCTGGATGCAGAATGGAGCCAAGCCTGTCTGGCAGCAGACAACAGGCTTGGTATTTGTTACTGGGGGAGCAACAGGTCTGAAGATATGTAAGAAACCTACCGAAGAGATTCAAGGCTCAGTGAAAGAATTTTCCTTCTCACTGTAACACATGATGGATGCAGTGGACCCAGTGCAATTTCATTTTTTTTTTATTTTATTTTCATTTTTTTTAATCCTTTTGAACTAGTACAGGCGGACCAATTTCATTTTAAAAAGCTTACGTTTTCTGACCATGATCCTGACTGTGGCATTTTTTTTAATAAGTTAAAAAACAAAACAAAACTGATGTGCTAGGAGGTGCTCACGTGGTAAGAAAGTTGAAAATCATACCCTCCCTTTAAAACTTAGATTGTTTTTGATTTCTCCCCTTACATTTCTGATTTGGTTATTCCCAGCACACGGCACTTTCTTGGGTCACATTCGGTTGGAACCTCACAAGCCTCAGCAAATTCCCATCGATTCCACAGTCTCTTTTGGTGCATCCACAAGGGCGTACACTCTGCGTGAGAAGCCTCAGACTTTGCCATCAGCTGTGAAAGGAGATGAGAAGATGAGTGGAGAGGATGATGAACTCAAGGGCTTACTGGGGCTTCCAGAGGAAGAAACTGAGCTTGATGTAATTCCATGTCTGTGTCACTGTTTTGTCTTTGGGAACCTTGGTTTTTGCAGTATGTAGCCGTTCTGTGTAGCTTGAAATGCCAATGACTTAGCAGCAGGAGGTTCTCTCGAGTCCAGTAGTGGGCCTGTGGCAATGTGGGTGGCCAGCTGTGACACACCTTGGAGAGCCTCATTGTGTGGATTTGGTTATCTGACCAGAGCTAACAAGGAAACTGGGTTTACCTGCTACTAGAGGCCCCCCCACACACACCCCAGTTTTCTTATGCACCTTCACTGGCTGTTAGAAGCCACCAAGACTGGGAGTTACCTTTTTCTGTCCTTCTGACTACTTACAGCAGTGTTGTCCAGTGTGGTAGTCACTAACCACATTTCAAGTATTTTGTAGTCACATGTGGCTAGTGGCTACCATATTGGATAGTACAGATAGAGAATATTTCTACCATCACAGAAGGTTCTATCAGACAGCACTGGCTCGGAGAGACTCACACCTCCATTCGTTTATGTAGCTTCTTTTGGTACTATCTGAACGCCCAGGAATCTTTTGAATAGAACTAGACTGCTTTTGTTCTTATGGGCATGGCTGCCCTGAAGGCCATGAATTTTAAAGTACTAGAAGTTTTCCTTTTCTAGAGCCTAACCCCAGTAGTTTGTGTTATAGCTGTAGTCCTTCGCGTGTCTGTCACTGCACTGGTGTGACTGGTCTGTTCAGATAGGCCAAATGTAAGCATGTCCCTAACTGTCCGCATACATTTACTATTCCTGTACATTAAGGCAGTTTCCCAACCCTAAGGAAGAAAAGCACAATAGAAATCTTAAAATTGAGAAGTCATTTTGTTCAAAAGTGGCTTCATAGCTGGGGACCTTGTGCAGTCATCTTGCCCATTTCCCTCCAGGCCACTTCTGTGCTTCCCTGTCTTAGTTCAGTATGTTGGGTCCTCTCTGGCTCTTCATTTTTACGACATTTGGAATATTTCAGACTGGTAGTTTGTACCAGATTAGAACGAGTCCAGTGGATTGGGAAGAGGCAAGCAACAGTGCTACGACCAAGTTAATCATTGAGATGAGCCGGGAATGATGGTTCATCATTCTCATGGTTCACTATACTGCCAGCTATTTGGGAGGCTGAGGTGGGAGGATTACTTGAGCTCAGGAGTTTGAGACCAGCCTGGGCAACACACTGAAACCCTGTTCGTTTAAAAAAAAAAAAAAATCATGAGATGGTTATGAATGAATAAAATTGGGGCCAAACACAGGATGGAGAATGACAAAATATTAAGACCATAAATTAAGTGCACTGGCAGTGTCCTTAAGAATTTTAAAGGAGAAAACTACTGGAAAGAAGCAGTCATTTGTCTGTTTCATTCTGTTTTGTTATATACTTAAAAAACAATTCTTGGAGTTCTTACTAGTCATATTTTAATTCTCAGCATGATGACATGATATCCTTTCTTAAAAACAAAAACAAAAAAACCTCAACTTAAGTGTATTTGCACAGATGACCTGTTCTCAGCTCAAGGCACTGTACCTCCTTTTGAATATCACTGCCCCACTAGTCAATGAGGATGTTCCATGTTCTTTCAAATGAGACTTATTCACATTAGCAGTCTTGGGATGATCTGAATCTTCTCCAAATGCAGAAGAGAATCTTATCTGCTTTGGGAGGTCAAAGTTAGTCCCTAAGGCCTTCCTGTCCTTTATTTAGTATTCTCCATCAAATTCCCTTTGTGCTGACTCCTGTCTTTCCTGTGTGAACCCTGGTCTGTAGAACCTGACAGAGTTCAACACTGCCCACAACAAGCGGATTTCTACCCTCACCATCGAGGAGGGAAATCTGGACATTCAGAGACCAAAGAGGAAGAGGAAGAACTCAAGGGTGACGTTCAGTGAGGATGATGAGATCATCAACCCAGGTGAGGTGTCTTCCTAGTTTCTTCTGATGAAAAAGCTGTGGTCTTAGAGGGTAGCATACACAACCCATGGGTCAGTTGTGATGTTTTTCAACAAGGTTTAGGATAAGAGGTGCTATATCAAGGGGAGATATTTTTGTACAATTTATTGGTAGAGTATTCCGAACACTCAAGCCAGTTACAGTGTGAAAGAAATGGCTAAAGGAAGGGCCCTGTATTGTACAGTGTAGAGGCTGTAATTCTCTGCTGATTCAGTATGTCTGTGTCATGGTGGAAGTTTAATGTATAGGCATTTGTTATCTTTACCTCAAAACAGAACATTATTGGGCCAGGCGCGGTGGCTCACACCTGGTAGCACTCTGGGAGGCGGACGCGGGCGGATCGCTCAAGGTCAGGAGTTGGAAACCAGCCTGAGCAAGAGCTAGACCCTGTCTCTACTAAAAATAGAAAAAATTAGCTGATGGACATGCTTGTAGCTCTGACTTAGGCGGGGCAAAGACAATATATATAACCTAAACATTTGTACCCTCATAATATTCTGAAATTAAAATATATAAATATTTTTTAAAAAGCAAAAAATTAGCTGGGCGTGGCGGCATACGTCTGCAGTCCCAGCTACTCAGGAAGCTGAGGCAGGAAGATAACTTGAGCCCAGGAGTTTGAGGTTGCAGTGAGCTATGATGACACAACTGCACTTTAGCCAGGGTGACAGAGTGAGACTCTGTCTAAAAAAAAAAAAAAAAAAAAAAATCTTTTACTACCCTTTACCTCTCAACTGTGAGAAATAATGAATTAAAACAATCCAACACACATCTAAAAAGTACCACTGTTGTGTCAGAGTGTAGAAATGGCCTAAAAACAAACCAGTACAATTCACCCTACCAAAACCAATTTGCACAGTAAGCAAGTCTGAGTATACTAATCTCACAACAATGGGGTTCTGCCCACTACACACTTTTCAGGGACATAAGCCCTGCAGTTG
>CAUYMX010035923.1:0-23378 GCA_963573855.1 Lepilemur septentrionalis
TGCACCAGTAAGTGCTACAAGTTTAACAATACTCTACTGATAAACAATACAGGGCTATCAGATTACTTATACGCTAAACTACTATTTGTTCAAATGACATAAGTTAATATCTCATGTCTTATCACACTCAACACAAGTTTATTTTGCCTGTCTAACGCTCATAAAACTGGAATTGTTTTTCGACAGTTGCTCAGCTGCAATAGTTATTCTTGAATTAACGGTCTGACAATATTTCTCAGTCTTGCCTGCATACCAGGACTACTTTTAGAAACATGGATATCCAGGTCCCGTCCCCAGAAATTGTTTCATTTTGTCTAGGGTGGGGTCTGGGCATTAGCATTTTTTTTAAAAAGATCCCTGGGTGATTCTAATGTGAACTCAAGTTGAGAATCTCTGTACCAAGTCCCATAAAGCAGGAATTCAGAGTGGAGGTTACTGTTCATACTCATGGTAAAAGTAATATAAATAACAGATTTTATGAAGCACTATAAAGATGACTTTTCTGGATAACAAACGCTAGCCAGTGAAATATCTATTGTGGTTGTAAATTACATGGAAGGATTTTGATTTTTAACTGCAAAATTATAGACTTTGTCCATATCCCCATGCCTATGTTAATCTTCTCTTGGATGTGCACACCATAGATAGAATAATCTTAGAGTATTTCATATAAACTGTGCAATCCTATTGCTTCTAATTTAAAAAATCAGCAACTTTTTATGCTTAAAAACCATCCATAAGGCACTTTAAGGAGAGAGGACAAAGGGCAGAAAAAAGGAGATAGGAGGGTGTATTTGAATACCAGAAGCAACATCTATAGCAAGTGTTTGAAAAAAACTTGTGGTTTGCAAAAAGAGGAAGGAGGAAAGAAAAGAGAGTAAGAAAAGGAAAAAGTAAGGTGGAGTTTCAGAAAAGGCCCCCATGATTGCCTCAAGTACCAACCCCAATAGTTAAGGTGGAGTGAAGAACTCAAGCAAGGACCTGGGCTTTGGAATCAAGCCTAGACTGGAATTCCAGGTCCATCACATCTTCCTTGAATGAGAGATTAAAATGGGACTATTGGCACATTCCTTACAGGGAAGGTGTGGGTGTAAAGATTCAATGAGGTAATTTTTGTAAAAACATCAAATATAGAGTCTGGCACTCACAGGTGATTAATACATGGAAGCTATTTAAGTAACTATTATTATCATAACAATCAGTTTAACAAATATATATGCATATTAAGATAAAAATATACATAAATAGGACAGTGGCCCTAGAGTTATGAAGATATTATGTGCCATGAGACATTTACACGTACTTTGGCATATTATTTTACTTCTTTTTTATTAGCAAAATGTGACAGGTATTTCCTCTACTTATACGACAGCCTTTGTCAGGTTGACTCTGCTCATACTCATGAGATCCCTTTGTATAATAGAACATAACAATGAGAAACTACTGTTCTTTTTCTTACCAACTTATTGAGCATATGTTAAGAAAACAGTGTTCTAAAATAAGCAGCTCACAAATTCTGTTATTTTATATTGTGCGGTAGTGGTTTGTATAATGTGGTTATAAAATGGGGGCTGCTTTACCACTTACTCTCAGGAATGTGCTTTGTATTGGGGTATAATTATAAATATGCTTACCAGCTAGTTTTCTGAGGACAATTTTTGGGAGTGAATATAGTACACTGTGTTATTGTGTATTTGTTTTAGAAAGGTGTTTTAAGGGAATCTAATCCCATGCCAATGCCAACTACCCAGAAGAGGATTAGGAGGAGAATAAACTGCTTCTGATACAGCAGCTCCAAAACAGATTAAGAGGAAAAAGAGAGAGAGCGAGAGACCTTGGGGCCTGCCTGTTACTGAAGCTGGAAAAATTACTCAGTGGAGATCTTGTAGAGGGAATCTCCACGCTGTGTAGATGGACTGGAGTTCAGCCCATCCTAAGATTCTCTTCTTTTAAGAGAACACACTTTGCTGAGAAAGTAGAATGCTATTGTTATGAATAGATACTAGATCCAAATTGAATGGTTCAAAAATTCATTTTTACCCCTTATGGAAACTTGTCTTTCATTACCATAAAGTGTTTCAAGTCTCCCTATGATCTGTGGCAAGGTAACAGTTCCACAGGCAATGAGACTTCTAAGTATAAATCTCCAGCTGCAAGATTTGGCAACTAACATCTACAGCTCATACCAGTGACCATTCCCTTATGTAAAACAGCGAGTACCATAAAAATAAGAAACCACAGTTGAGAATGATATATTAAACTATGTCAAATAGACAAAGAATCTTAATGTAATTAATTTTATTTTTACACCACAAAGAAGAGTGAGTCTCAATGTTGGCACTGCAAACACTTTTGATAATAATAAACATCCCTTTTATGTGAGTGACGCTGAAGTGCTCATTTTCAGCCCTTGATACTCTCTGAAACTAGTTCTATGTTCCTAAACATTCTTCTGACTCCTCAAAGTAAAGATAGTTCAAAAGAAAAATAGATTTCCTACAAAACCTGCTTCTCCTACTTTTCCTTTTGTCTCCATTATTTTTCTATTCACCGAGACCTTATACTACAAAGATTAGTGCCAAACATGACCTTCCTTTCCTTTCCCCTTCATATCTAATTAATTTCCAAGAAATTAGATTTGATCTAATTTGATCTATTGATTTGATCAAAAAAATTCGTCTGCTGCTGTGTATACCCTCTTGCTCAGTCATTCACTGTCACAGCATAGGGCCTCATTCCCTCAAAGATAGACTAACATAATCACTTTTTTTTCAGCAGCACAGGCCACCTCTGAAAGCCTGCCATAGTAGGGCATCTCTGAAGCATCTCCCTAGCTGATATTTCAAACCAGGTCCCTGTGACCCTAAGCCCAAGGACAAGAGGGACCTGTTATAGACTTGAGTATGCTGATTGATGATGTGGCCATGGTTTCAGACACTAAAGATTGCGAAGGATGAGGCATATCATAATTAATTCATTCTTCACATTGATAAGTCACCCATTAATTAATCTCTATGTGATGAATTTACTTATAATAAATGAACACATATTTGTTTGTACTCTTAATTTTTATCTGCTAAACTTAGTTGAATAAAGCAAGTAAGTTACTGTTCTTATACCAAAAGGTTTTACAAGTTGAAGAGATTATAGGGGTCACTTAGATATAAACTCTTGATCAACCTCCTCATTTTTCAGATGAAGAACTATCAGCCTAGTGTGGTTAGGGACTTGCCTGGGTTAATGCCTTGGTTATCCAGATTCTGGTAGCAGCACTGGATCTGGAACCCAGGTCTTCAACTTGTCAGACTGCCTTTACCCAACAAACACTGGAAAGTCTTCCTTCTCAGGTCTCAGTGTCTACCACAAATTTATGATACTTGCTATTAATGAAATTCTTAAAGGTCAGATAGAACACTAATAAGGCGGTGTTTTAAAGACTAGATTGGATTTTTACATAAAATATAAAGACAGTTAAAAGCTATTCAATATATGTAATTGGGCAATCATATTCTTTAGTACCACTGAATTTTCCCTAAAATACTTCCAGAAGAATTTTAGCTACAGCAGATGGTAACTAGGTCCTTTGCCGAGATTATAAATAAGACAGAAATGCTCTTATTGGATAAGAGGCACCTGCAACCATATTTTTAAAAATGAATTTTTAAAATTATTCAAACTGTTCACATGTGAAAATAATTAAGGTATTTTGCTTAAAAGTTTCATGTTATTGAAACCTTCGGAGCAAAAAGTGGGATTTTTTTAGCACTCATGACACTTAGATATTTAGCATTCTCAGCACCCCCACAATCTCTGAGAATGGAACATTCCATTCTTTTCAGTATTACTTGATGACTACTTTAATCAGAATGCTAGTAATATTCCTTAATGGAAAGATCTGATGGGCAGAATTAAAGAAACAGAAAAAATCGGCAGCATCTCTTACAGATGTATATTTTACACTTCAGGTATTTTGTTAAGGTATAATAGCAAAGCATTTCAAATGTATTAGGTTGTCCAACAGATGATAAATTTTAAGATAATTCAAGCATATTAAACCCCGAGAAAATCCGAAATCAAGAAAGCAATCTACATCTCTCAAAATAAAACGCAAAGTAAAAAAATCTTTATAATTTATGATGGAACATTTTCTCAAATTATCATTCTAGAAAGAACGCCAGCATACAATGCACTGTTAGAAGAAATAGTCCTAACCAAGTCAAACATATAATTTCAACACACTGTCTTGCATGATCCTTACCATGCTCTCAAAACTGAATGATGTTTTCCTAATGGTAACCAAAGTTGATTCTTACATTTCATGAAATACAATATCCACTCTGATGGCATTTCAAGAATTCACTACTTGGAAAAGAATTTTTGGTGGGTGGGGATAGGTTGTGTGAATGAATAGTGAGGGAGAGAGAGGTTAGGGCAATGTCCAGAATGAAACGTTTGAGTAGAGATAAAGAGGAAAAGATGATCGAGTAAATCACTGTATCTAGAAGAGTTTTATTTTTTGATAGTTCTTTTTTATAATTGCAGAAGGATCTTTAGGTCTTAACTCTACATAGGCTTCTGACAACTCTATGTAGTATTCTATCAACTTTATATAAAATTCAAAAGAACTATTGCATCTAAAAATAGATTAGCCATCTAACTAGAAAATATTTTAGACATTTAGTAGCAATCTAGAGATGTCTTTCCAGATTCAAATAATCTAAATGGATCAGATGACAACTAAATTCAGTTTGTAGTAGTGTAGCAAGGTTTACCCCATAAAAACTTGAAAATCAAATTTTATTACAAGTAATTTCCATTCATTAGTTTCTGGGGACCTAATTTGTAGAATATTAAATGCCAGGGAAATATTTAATGGAGAAATAGTTTAGCAAAGCTTACCTACTTACAAGTTGAAATACTATTCATATTTCATGCTTAGGGAAATATTAAAATAATGACATTGAATCAATTTCACATTCATTCTTATATTCTCAATTACTTTACTTAGAGAGTAACTTGGGACTCAAAAGATGACTTTAAAATGATCATTTCTAATGATCTTGGTAAAAATCCTTGTTTTGAAGTAATAAACAAAGAATTAAAATAGTATAAAGCCACGGATATTTTAAAAAAACAACCCTGATAGTATAATGATGATTAAATTAGAATTACAAAGAGTTTTTGATTATATTTAGATGTTGCCACTACTGACTATAAGTTTGAATGTGTCTTTGATTTCTACAGATATTCACATGACATGTAATAGAATATACTTTCTCTAGCAAATTTTGTTCACGTCGCTATCTGTAAAACAGTGTCTCTCTCAAAAGCAAGATAGACTGGTGACAAATGTAGACAGGTGAGAAAAATGCACGTAGCCAATATCCAAACCCAACTTTCATCCAAAATTGGTATTACAGAATGCATAGTAGAATTAAAGATTTGTTATATTTTATCAGTTAACTTGTTATTTTCCAAGATTAGCAATACAATCACCAAGAGTGCATCATAATTTCAAAGAATGGCTCAATCTCTGAAAAAATGTCATGGGCAATGACCAGTATATTCCAGTAAGTCTGTTTTTATTTTATTACCATTAATATTATTTCCTTTGTATTCTTGCTCTTTCCAGACTTCGTTATGAAAGAATTTTAAAAGTTTTATAGATTACACAATGGGCATTTTTCAATTATGATACATAAATGGCTTTTCAAAACTTGCGTTTATCTAGAATCTGAGCAATTAAAGCCCAAGTAATAGATGGTATCAAGTAAAAGTGATACTAAATGGCACCTGACGTTTCTAACAATAGCCTTCTGGCACAATATGATCCTACAATATCTTCTGAATAATCGAATAATATTATATTCTATTTAGCAAACTTTATGATTATTATTAGATATTTAATTCTTTGACATTGGTCACCAATATATAATATATATAAATATCAGTCCAAAAATTTCCAGTCATGGAGAACAGCTAGTCTCTAAACATATTGGATTAAATGATGGTCTGGAGACAATCAAATTTATTACTTAATAAGCCTGATGTCTTTTCTGTGACATGGATCAGCACTTAAAATAAACTTATAAGTAACTGTGAGATTCATGGCAGGAGATAAGTTCCACTTACTGGCTGTATGGCTTTGTGTAGGTCACTTAATTCCTGTTTCTCAGGCCCTTTCTTCGGAAAATGGGAGGATGAATACCTGCCTCTGCACTTCAAGTGGCTACTTCAGGGCCCAGATGAATAATACAAGTGAAAACATGATACACTAGGAAGGTATTATGGTTATTATTACGGCAAAGATGCTTTTTAATTTTATCAGCACACAACCTGGAATTCAGAAGTCGACTTTACCAAGCTGCAAAGGCTGAGCTGGAAATAAAACAAAAAATAAGTTCAAGGTTCTTGATTTGCATGCTATACTTAAAGCTAAGGCATGCCCCTAAAAACACTACTGGCTGGGAAGTTTTAAATAAAAATTATATTTAATTTTTACTTTGAATAAATTCAATGTTTGTCATCTCTAGGAGCTGTATATTGATTCAGACAAATAAAAAGTTATTGTGCATTTATTCACCCATAACTTAATAGATTTTTAAAAGTCACAAGACTCTTGTCTTAAATTGTTGTTTCTTTTATATGAGGAAACACTAGTTTGTGACAACTAGAATCACTGGTTTGCAACCAAGTAGAAACAAATGGAATAACGGTTGTTTTAGGGAAACGGGACAATACTGACGCTGCTTTATTTGCTCTTTCTAAGGACAAGCCACGGTTATTTAGACCTGATAATATATAACACTGCAAATGAATATATAACTTAGTTTGTAAGAATATATACCTTGTTTCTACTAAAACAATCAAGAGATCTTTTTTTCTTAAAAAAAAAAACGACTTGAAAAACGGTTCTTACACTTTAATTTTCTGCATCTCATATGTTTAGCGGTGGTTTTAAATGTTCAGGAAAGTGAAGCTATTTATATACAAGCCAGAAGGGATATTCTTAAATATTCACTTTGGTTGTTTCTTGAAAAATAAATAGAAAAATCGGCCTCTTTTTAAAATACGTTTAACCAATATCTTATTTTATTTTCATTTTAAAAACTTTTTCTAGTCCCTATTTGATAAAAAAAGTTTATATTAATTTTTAAGAGGTTTCCAAACAAACTATATACACGAGTTTGTGCATATGCAGATTGACCTTGAGTTTCTGGGCCTTTAAATAAGCTGTCTACCCTCCGCCAACTTTTCCTTATTCTCCAAAAAGTCATCTTGCACCTGCCAATACAGTTGCGTCTGTCTCCTCGGAGGACGCAAGGGGTCGCCCCTCTCCCAGTATTGCAACAGCAAACCAAGGCGCCAAAGGAGGCTCAAGTGCGAAGGAGCATCGCCTGCAGGCGCTCTCTCCCAGACCCACTCCCACAGAATAATTGGAATTTCAGCCTAATTCCACCCATTCCCTCTTTCATCCCCTCCACACAACCAGAGGGCCCCTTTGACTTGGCTGTGACACGATTAAGAAGCTCGCAAAGCAGTTTCCCTTTTGACTCCAAGACTCCTCTCCAGTCCCAGCCTAGAGGTGCAGCATCCCGCTGCGCCCCAAAGATCTGGGCAGCATCACGCGGCAGCTTCCTGGACCTTGGTCCTCGCTGGGGGAGGTGGGAACAAATGGACAGCAAGCTTTCTTTCCGGCGTCTTCCTTCAGAAACAGGGGCCCCAAAGCTGCAAACAGAGATGCCTCTGACACTTTGACACTCAGTACCCTCCCTGCCCCGCCCCGGCAAGAGTGTGACTCCCGGCTGGGGGTCCTCGGTGGAGTAAAGGAGGTAGTGAGCTGTGGGTGTCCAATGAGCACAGGCTGGAAGAGCAGATAGAAAGTCGCAGGCAAGGCTTCTGCCCGCCCCCCCCCTCGCTCCCCCCTCTGGCGACCCGGAGACTCGGTTCCCCAGGTCAGACCCTGCGAGGAGGGGAGACAGGGACCGCCAGGCGCGAGGGCACCGCTGAGCCCCAGGCCGCTCCTTCCGCGAGGGGGCCTCACGGCCTGAATGAAAGCGTGGGTGGAGGAGTTACAAAGAATACACACCATTCAGAGGCCAAGAATAATAAATCGGATGCCCTGACATACTTAGTTTAGGCTCTCCTGCCCCCTGCTACGCGGTCTAGAGGCGGTGAGGCCGGACCAGAGCCCCTGGCGCGCGGTCCAGGCCACGTTTCTTAGAGGCAATTTTCAGGTGAATCAAACCTTGTCTGGCCCAGGCGAGCGGTACAAAGGGAGCTTTCAGGGGACCCTCATGCCCAGGAGCAGGGCTGGGACAAACAGCGGCCGAGAAGCGATTACTAAATTTCCAGCTTACACAAGCCGGTGTTGTGTCCTCCGCGCTGCCCCTGCTGCTGCCCCGAGGGACTTCCCTGGCGGGACGCGCGCCGGGAACGAGGCGCGGCCACTGGTCCTGCGCTGCCCCGCCGCGGAGGTCCGAAGGGCCAAGAAACGTCGCTCTCTGCGCCTCCAGCGCTCTAGAAGAGGTTTATTCCTCCCTCTCCCAAACAGCGTCCCCAACGATCGAGCCAGGGTCGCCCCGGAGGCTCTGGGATCTGCGAAGGGACTCCGCACGCGAGCACATGCACCAGAGCAGCAAGCGCAGCGGACTACCCCGGAGCAGGGGGAGGTGCCACCCTCGCTTTTGTCTTATCTCGGGAAGATGCCACCTTTCTCACACACACGAAACCTCGTTGGGGGTGCCCATTTAATCTCAGCTAGGGCACTTCTTAAGAAGCCTGCAAAAGCAAGCCTTCCAAGGAACAGGATAAGGGACAGGGAAGAGGCGAGCGTGAGTGTCTAGGGGGAGCCCCACCTTCAGTATATGTGTGTCTCAGGGGACACACTTGAAAGGACCTGCGATGGTAAAAGCGCTCACACGTGACAAGCAACAGAGTAACTGGAAACCGGCACCTCCGACTCCCGGCGGCTGAGGTTCTGCTGTCTCCAGACCCCCGGGCACGGGACGACAGGCGGCTCAGCAAACGCGCAGACACGCGAGCCCCCGGCGCCTTGCGCGCCCTTTTGCTCCGCTCGTGCGTGTCGGGGAGGCGGCCGCGCAGGCGCCGGCTCTCTCGCTGGCTATCCCAGCGCAGCTTGAGGGCCCAGGCGAGGTGTCCCAGCGCGAGACGGCGACCCAAGGGGACCTGCTGCCTCGGCCGCGCCTCCTGGCACTCGAGGTCCCCTTCCGATCTTCGAAAGGAAAGCACAGACCCCTAGAACGAGTCTAACCACCGACAGAACTTGCCCGCGAACCTGAGTTACGAGGAGGCAGGAGCCACATTAGCGCCGGGTCCGCGGACTAGGATGCCGGGGGAGAGAGAGGCGCCGAGAGGCAGGCGTGAAAGACGCCGTCAGTATCCCCAGAGCCCAAACTGTTATCTCCTCCCGGAGGCGTGGGGTGCAGGGCGGGAGGACCGCTGCCTGCGGGAGCCGACTCAGGACAGGCAAAGCGACCAGACAGGTGAACGCGGCGGGAGGGAGCGAATGCGTAAAAACCCTGCACTTACTTCTTCGCTGGCGCCTTCCCCGGGAGGCGTTTTGGCTGCCGATGTATTCCATAAAGTTCAAAATGATAAAAAACCAAGGAATCAGTCGCAAGTGCATAGTAACCCAGTAATGTTTCCCTTCCTTTTCTCCTTTATAGTTTTGATATTTATATTTAATGTTTTAAAAAAATATGTAGGTGTTAGGCGTATATATAGAGAACCCGAGCAGCGGGGCTTCTCCACTCAGATCCGATAGGCGTGCTGTGATGGCAAGCGAAGCGGGGCGGGTGGACAGGGCAACGAACTATTGTATTTTCAAATTGTCCAAGCACAGAACTGCGGCGGCTTCTTTGGGGCGGCTGTCATCCCCGCGAAGGAGCGTTCCAGGAGCCGCCGGGGCGGCCGCAGGTAGCATTGTGGGCGGCGGCGGCCGCAGGCGGGATCCAGGCGGGCGGGCGGCGGCGGCGGCCCCTTGGGCTCAGAAGCTGCGGCGGCAGTGGCGGGGGCCGCGGGAGCGCAGGGGAACGGCCGCCGTGGGCACCGCGGCCATGGCCAAGGGGCGGCGGAGAGACCCCGAACTGCTTCTGGCGTTCGCGAGCAGGAGCTGCACCAGTGTTGGGCTGGGCTCCCGGGAGCACCCCATAGGGGAGGAGGAGGGGAGGGAGGGGGAGAGAAGGGGGGGATGGCTGCGGGGGGCGGGGGGAGCTCGGGGGCGGGGAAGGAAACTGCTGGAGCAACAACCCTGAGCGACCTCAATAACTTTCAATTTCAAGAGGGAAAGAGGGAGCTGGAAAAGTACAGGCGTTGCGATTTGGCAGAGGGACGGGAAGAGGCGCCTAAGGGGTCCTGGGTCTGCGGCGGAGCATCTCTGGACACCGCAAAGACGGCGGGAGAACACGAGCTGGGAGAGTGGGCGCAGAGTCCCCAGAAGGGCAGCTCCGGCGGGGAGAGTTGGGCGCTCTGGGGCTGGGAGTGTTGAGGACGAAGGTCCAGCGGGCGAGAGTCCTCCCCCTCGACCCCCTTCCAGCTCCTCTCCGCGGCCTCAGGCTGGGCACCTCGAGCTCTCGGTGGCGGTCACCCTCGCTCTCCTGCACCCCACCCCCACCTCCAAAGCCAGGGCTTAAGGACTGGCCCCAGGGCAGCTCGCTCCTCGACCCCTTGGCGGATCGCTGGAGGGTTTCTGGCTGCAGACTCCTTCTCAGCTTTCCTCAGTTTCCTCTCCTCTGTTGCCTTTCTTTCTTTTAATAAAAGTAACTCAGTTGGTCACTGGGCTGGTGTCCTGAGGAAACTCAATGGGCGCTGCCGGTCAGTTCCACCGCGGTTTACCTGCTCTGAACGGGTAGGACTCAGAGGTGTGTGCGCTCAGGATCCTTCGGTTGGAAATGCAATCGTGCTGGGGCTTTCTTCAAAACTAAACCTTTGCTGTGGCTCTGGAAGATGCCTCCTCCCCTTAGGCAATTCCCACCGTAGTCAACTCGCCATCGCTTGGCGCGCTCTCTTTCACCCTTTCTGTCTCCTAATGTTTTTGAGAGGATCTGTTGTGCATTTTGATTTTTCATCTAGAGGACTGGGAATAATATTTGGAAAGATTTTTCCAGTCTTGAGGAAGAAGGGGAAGGTCCATTACTTTCTTCTATTCCTAGAGCAACTGGGGACACATGGCAGCAGAGAATAGGATTCCCTGGCCCACCCAGGGGTTGGAGAACAGAGGGCCAGCACCTCTGAGTGGTGTACACTCTGGCTGGTAGTCAATGGTGAGCTTCCCACCTCGTTTCTCCAGTAGCACAAGCCTTTGAGCTTTCAGTAGTTACTGGAAGAAGTATTTAGTTGAACGTCACAAACTCACAAAGTGATTTTTATATAAACCTGTCCTTTGTGTTGTATTTAACAAAATATCTGAAGGAGTACACTCTGTAGCGCTACAGCTTTATGCAGCAGCAAACTTCTGGGAGGTCGCTTTGAAAAAGTCCCCATTCATAGACACCTTGCTAATTCTTATGCTCAAGTAATTTTGGTTTAGGAAATCACTAAAGCCTTGTGGGAAAACAAGTAACAATTGTATTTCTCTTTCCAACCTCCATTTGTAATCCTTATTACTGGATTGCCTTCAATTTATGTGTTGATAAGTTAGAGGAGAAAAAGAAGTTATTGTCCCTATTCATACCATCTTGGAAACTTGCAATGCTACAAATTGTTGCATGTCTCTAGAGTCCTTCATTGGTGTATTTGTTATATATCCCAAAAGTAGAATTGAGGAGATACAATGGCCTAGATGCAAAGGAACTTGAAACATGCATTCTTTTCAAGGTGTTTAAAATTAGAATCTGAGAAACTGGACTTTCAATGCTAATTAATTAATTAAATATCATTTATTATTTTGCATATTTGTGTTGGAATGTTGAAACTAGGCATAGTTTTCTTTAGGTTGAGATTATGATGAAGGCAATAACCTCATTAAGATTATGAGTTTTCCCTTATTTTTAAGAGTCCTCATTTACAACATTTCTCTTTCTGTCGTACAACTGTCTTTTTCTGTACATTGTAGGTGCATGCGCTCGCGGGCGCGCGTGCACGCACACGCACACACACACAGAGCCTCTCTGCCCTTTATCTATTGCATAATGTCTAGTTGTAAATGACTGAGTTTATCACTCTGAACCAGAAAAGTTACAGATAACAGGACAATTCCAATAATGATTATCCAAAAAAGAAGCCATTCTATTTTTCTGTGCCTGTCCCCATCAGCTTTGCTTTCCTTCTTGCTTAATACCGAAGATCCTGAATATCTGCACCATAAAACATGGGGGATTTAAAAGCTATGGGAGGCTCCCTTTGAAAAGGACTCCAGAGACAGCCTTTCTAATCTGGGATACTTGAGCCGGATGGGATGAGATTGCAAAAGGGATGTAAAAAGCAATTTGGTGAACAACTTCAGGGAAATAAACATGAAGAAAGACATTTACTTTTTACCGTGTGTTGTGCAGACACATGTTAGTTTGGATGAGAACAGGACTGGCAGTGTAAATAAATAAACAAACTCAGTGAGAAGCTACAGTTCTTGAGCCATCCCAGAAAAGAAGTGCTAGCTGCAGTGGGAAGGAAAAGCTTGTCAAGGAATAAGCTCTGCTTGAAGGAAACATAAGGAAAACATTACATAAACGGGGAGAGTATTCTTTCTCTCTTGACGCTATGCTTTAGAATAACTTTTTCCTGATCCATGTTACCGTACTACTAAATGTGTGTTTACTTGCCTGGCTGAGTCTTACATTCCCTCAACTGTCCTAGAAGCTTATGGAAAGCATGCCACGGCATATTTTGTGCAACATACTACCCTCTCCTCCAATTTTTTTTCTTCAATCAAAAACACAACACTCACAGAAGCCTGTGGCTGCCTGTGGATTGTAGAGCTCAAGCCTAAAGCAAGTTAAAAACCATAGGCTTAGCATAGAGGTCAACATTTGCTTGTTATTTTTCTCCAAAAAAACATTAGTCCCCGGGAGTTTGGATAACCAAGAGTTTAGGAGACTCAGGCCAGGAGAATAGAATAGTTTTGGACAAAGATAGGAGATTAAACATATCCAGACTAGTTAATACAACATCTCATCTTTCCTTTACCATTTCTCCCAACCAGGCAGTGACAACAGTAAAAAGTTATTTTTATCAATTGCAGCAGTGGCACTTTTAAGGAATGAAAATGATTGTCATATTGTTGAATCCATACTGCAAATATGTGGAAGGGGTGTGCTCCAGAAAGGGAGAGCAAGCCCAATAGTTTGGAAAGGGATATAACTAGTAGTGATGAGAGATGTTTGGCAAAGTCAGGGCTGACATCAGTCATTATACCACAGAGCTAATATGCAGATTCTGAAAATGCTCAACTCTCCAGTTGCTCAGATCTGGAGGCATCTGAGTCAGTAAGTCAAACAGGGTACTGTTGGCGGGGTCTGTGTAACTGATGCAGCTAGAAGTCATCCCTGAAATATAGAGCAGACAGCAACATTTGAAAGCCAGTGAAATTAGTAGGTGAAGGACAACTACTATTTTTAGAGAAAGAAAGGAGACAGAATTATTGTAACAATTTAACGCATTGACTGCCACACACAAGAAAACCCAGAAACTTTTCCTTGGGGCCACAGTGTTTTATTATGAAAGTGGAATTAAAAGTTCAAGTGTAATTTAAAGGTAAACATAAATAGAACAATGAAATGTACTGACTTCTATTTATTTAATTAACATTTTTAGAATTAATTTATCAATATTAATTGTAACAATAAGAACATCAACCAATAAGATTTTATATATGCTTCATGTGACCCTGGGGTCAAAACTAGAGTGAGTTAAATACAACTCTCATGGTAGTTAATGTGTTATAAAGTGATTAAATGACTATATAGCATTAAGAAAATGAGAAAATTGAGACTCATGATCGATTATTTGCTGTCAACAAGAAAGAATGTTCTTCCTCCCTAGTGAAGTTATGGGACATTTATAAAACTGTGGTGAGCACCGTCTGCTATGCCTATGTTTAAAACTCCTTTCTTTCACAAATCAGTTGATTGCTGGCCTCACTTAAAATGTGAATATCCAATAATACTCAATATAAAGAATTTAACGCCTTGGAAAATTTTGTGTGATTACAGAGCTTTAATATAAAGAGGCTGTGTGTTGCCATAAGAAAGCACTAGATTAGGAACCTGAGGGCCAAGATGAGTCCTTGTTTTGTATTTATGCTGTTGTGTTCTAGGTTTCTTCATCTGAAAAAATGAGGAAATTCAACTAAGTGATTTCCAAAGTCCCTTGTAGCTCTGACAATAATGGTAATATCTCCAGGAAAGAAAGACAGATTTGTAATTGCAAATGTCAAAGCTATTTCTAGTCGTGTGACATCACAGCTTTCATTTACAGAATAGTGTTTAATTGAATAGGTCCAGATTTAGAAACCTGCTTTCAAGCTCGTTGATTTTCTGGAAATGCCTAACCCATGACAAGAATCCTAGATGACTCTGGCCCAGCAAAGATAAATCTAGGACTAGTTTAATCTGTCTAGATGTCCGTAGACTTTGGGACAACAAGGAAGACCAAATTTTAAACCCTGGATTCTGAGCAGACTCCTAGAGAGAGTAGGGATAAAGGATTTCTGCGTCTCTTGGAGATATCACTCATTTTGGTTTCTTTACAGGAATCATAGGTAAGGGAGAAACGTGTATTAAATATTTCACTGAGTGGGGACCATTCTTTTTATTTCATGCTGTTACCTTTTTTTTGAATAAAATGTGGGAAATAAGTCACTTTTTATTTTTCCTATTCATCTCTTTGGATAAGGATTTCTATCCTTGTCTCTTTTGTCCCAGGATCCTCTTCAGAAGATCAACAGTGAAGTTTGAGTGGCTGTGGTTACAGCTTTAGGTTGAGGGATTTCTATCAAAGACAAAAATATTATAAGATCTGGAGTACTAGATGAAGGAACATAGTAATGAGCAAATTTTTGCAATAGCTTTTCCATGTATCTCAAAATAGCCTCAAAACACAGTGTTTCATAGATGAGACAACTGGGGCCAGAAAGATAGTCACTTAGGCTTACATAGGAAGTATTCTGGATATTTTATATTACCTCAAGATTTACTTTCTCTGCCCTCCCTGTTTGCCAGGAGGTGGACTTCCATGGATTGGATTCCATCACCAGAGCTCCCTTCCTCTGCCTTCTGGTTGAGTTCAGTCAATGCCCCCCAACTGCAGAGAATCAGAGTATGGAAGGAAAGAGTGATGCCACCTCTCCCTGCTTTGGCATTGTTCTGGAAGTGGTTATATTCCTTGAGAGACTACAGCTCTGCCAGGCAGCCTCTTTTTTATGGCTCCAACTCTCAACTAATTGTTAATACCACCATTTACTCCCCCTGATCTATGAGCATAGGAGTAGAAATGGCCTCCCGCTTTTCCTAGTTCCTGAGTGCCTCAGTATGTCCTGTTGGCTTCTTTAACCCTGTCTGCACTATTAAAAATAGTCCTTTTATAAAACTATCTATCTTCCAAAAACTCATCTGGGTGCCTAGGTGTCAGAGCTGGGACTTGAAACCAGGAAATCTGGTTTAAAACCAGTGCTTTTCCTACCATGTCATCCTGCCTTTCTAGAGGAATGTACTCTGATTAAAACTGAGTTGGATGAAGGGAGGGGATCAGGGAAGGCAGGAGGAAGCTAGGGTCAATCTGCCATCCATTCATCCCACAAATATTTGTCTATGGTGCCTACTGTGAGTGATTTAATGCTGGACACTGAAGCAGAGTGTTATGCATGGCATTTAAGGCAAGAATATTGAAAGGATGACTTTATGGGTTGTATTGTGCTCTGATTAAAAGCAATGAATGCTATAGCCTATGACAGAAACAAAGTGGCATATAAAGGCATATAAGAACGTGCTCAAAGCAAACTTTAGGAAACATCTTTTCAAAGTAGCCATACTTATAGATGAAACAGAACAAAATCTGTCTCAACTATATATTTACCTATCATTTATGGTTTACATTGGTTACTGCTGATGCATTTGGGTAGCTACTGTTGGTCAGCTGATTACTTTGATTTCAACATTCACTGAATATGTGGCAAGCACCACGCTAGGCCCTAGCGATATAAAGCTATGTGGACTAGGGCCCCACCCTCCAGGTGAACACTCTCAGTAAGGGAGGCAGACACATAAACCATCAAAGTTTCCATGTGACAAGTGCTATGTGATAAGGGCCGTGTGGTATGTTGTAGGGAGAGGAAAGAGACACAACACTCAACGGGTAGTGAGGAAAAAGCTAAACTATGTGTCTCAGATGTACAGCATTTAAAAGACTTATGGTGAATCTTAATACAGATAAGGAGGGATTCCTTCCTTTACTTTAAATTGGCCCTGATTTCAAGATGGAGGGATGAGCTCTTCTTCTGCCTTGTTTTGCGGTGGTCAATAGTCACGGTTGGCTACCTACTTGCTAGGGAGGCAGCCACACTCAAGAGTGGTATCAGGCCTCCTCCTACTCCTCCAGCAGCTCACTGTGGCTCAGTGTTGACTGTGTGGGAGTGTTGTTAATGGCCGATACCTGTGTGGGGGTCTGTGTGGGTTAATGATTTGACCGGTTTACTGTAGCAACAATGTGGGCAGATTCCTCTCGTGAGAAAAATGACATTTCATTTCTCCTATTTCCTGCAAGTGTTTGAGTGTATTTAGAGCGGCCACCAAAGAAGTGAGGGTGGCCTTCCTAGGAGTCTAGCTGCTCTCATTCTCCTGCCCCACCGCCCTGCACCCGCACGCCATGCATTCCACTATTCCTTTGGAACATGTTCTCCCCAGACAGTGCGCTGTGCACCAGGCCTTATCAGAAGTCTTATCCACTCAGCTTTCCAGCTCTCGCCACCTTTAAAGTTCCCTACTCCGAATCCTAACCCTTGCTCACATATTAGTGATAAAGGGCTAGTTTAGCTCTGTCCTCTCCTTCTCTTCCCCCATATAATCCTTTCTTTCTAGAAACATATTTTGATTTCACTTGGCCTGTGGCATATGCTCCAGATGTGGGAGATTTCAAGTCATTATGAGGAATTGAAAAAGCTCCTGGTGGCTGGTGGTCCCGACATGTGGCTGCCAGCCTGCTTACCACTCCCAGATTTGGCAGGTGATGTTCTATGTGTATAGGTGAGATTGCCTCAGTGAGAAGAATTCTGCAAGAAGACAGAGGGAAACAAAGGACTCTCTTCCTAGAGATTTTGTGTTGCTGTTTTGTATTATCAATTATGTATTGCTGTATCACAAATCACTACTAAACTTCGTGACTTAAAATATCAACTCTACATGGCTTCTCACCACTTTGTAGGTTGACAGATTCTCCTGCTGGTCTCCCCCATGTTCTTTCATATGCTACATCCAGCAGTCTGTTCAGCTGAGATGGCAGAGATGGCAGACCTGTCTTCTCCCGGGAGGTTTTTCGTCCTCAGAGCACAGAACTCTCTGAGTTCCAGAAGCATGAGAGGGGAAGCTGCAAATCTCCTTGGAAGTCCTCCAGTGTCACTTCTACTGCATTTTATTGGTCAAAGCAAGCTACAGGTTCAGCTTAGATTCCAGGGTTTACCCAACTGACTCCATTGCTTGATATGAGTAATTGCAAAGATTTGTTGGCTATTTTTAATCTATCACAGAACTAATGAGCAAGTGACTGACTCATGAATAAAGTCAAACTTTTGAACCCCTTGGCCAGTCAGAAAACTGACACTGAATTGAAACAAGAAAGCAAAACTGACGTTTACCATATACCTTATCTGACCACCTGTGGAGAGTGTCTGGTTCTAGATTAGTTCTTTCTCTGAAATGAGCTTCGATTCTAGACTTGAAGCTTCTGATTATCAAAGCAGTACAAAGTTACAGGCCATTTCTGGGACAAACTTCAGTTTTAGATCCATAAGGAAAAAGCAGTTATGGTTTGGAACTCACAGAGAAAAATCTTTGTGGTACTATCGTTTGGGGGGCAGTCACAAGGGTTTTCCTTGTGCAGACAAAGCTTCAATCTGTTATTTCCTTCCTTTTTCTCTTGTCTAAAGAGCTAGGATAGCATTACTTAAGGTTTGAGAATACAAAGAAGCCTCCTCATTCTAAAAAGAACCCTTGGGTGAATACCTCCTTGCTGAGGGGCCTTCCTTTTGTCCACCAACACTGGCCGCAGGATTTATCATTTTAGTGTGCAGAAACATGAAGCACTATCTCATTAAATTTCGTACATCTACAATTTAATGAAATGAGGTACAATCATTTTTCCCTACAAAATACACTTTCCTTAAAGATTTAGGAAAGAAGACAAGTAAATGAATGGATTTACTTCCTCAGTGTGACTTGATTCTCTGATTTACTTAAGAATGATACATTGGATTTTCATGAACTTACAGTGAATTTTCATTATTGGTAGTCGTAAGAATCAACACTTATTTTAAGGAATATTGTAAATTACATACTATCTTGTGTCTTTTATGTTTTTATAAAGATACATGATGCTATAGTCTGAATGTGTCTGTGTCTCCCCAAAAGTTGAAACTTAATCCCCAATGCAATTGTATTCAGAGGTGGGGTCTTTGGGAAACTGTTAAATCATGAGGGCTCCACCCTCATCCATCAGGATAATTGCTGTTATAAAAGTGGCTTAGAGACTTCCCTTGCCCTTTGCCCCATTTAAGGATGAAGCAAGAAACTACCATCCTTGAAGCAGAGAGCAAGCCATCACCAGACAATGACTCTTCTGGTGCCTTGTCTTGGACTTCTCAGCTTCCAGAACTGTGAGAAACAAATTTATGTTGTTTTATAAATTACTCAATTGGTCTAAGGTATTTTGTTGTAGCAGCCCAAATGAACTAAGACACGTGCTATAGTAGTTAGAAATTCAGGGCAAGCCTGCTTTCTAATAGATAAGTAATACCTTGATGATTTCTCCCCAGATAATTATTATGTGTATAGCTTGTTTTTTCTCTGTATGTGGGTGTGCATGTGTATTTATATTTGTCCTCTTTTTGTTCTGTTTGATGGAATCATTCACATCACTATTCATACTACTTGAAATCATCACATTTAGAAATTTATTTTAAATGCAAACATTCCCAAGGAAGTTAAGAATGAGTGAATTATGTTAATTAGATTTTTTTCTTCTTAAAAAATCTTTGACATTTGGCAAGGGGAGAAGGGCTGATCTGTGCAGGGCATTATGGAACGTGAGTATGGGGGAAACTTGTGTCTAACAAGGATGCTGAGTAACTGTGAGAGGCGGAGAAGTAAGGGCAGAAACAGAAGCTGCAAGAAAAAGCAGCAGCAAAAGGGGCAGTGTGGGTGTTTTAAGGATGAACTTTATTTTTTAGAGATGGCCCTACAGAGCATTAATATAAATTTAAATTTGACACCTATTGCAATCTCTTAAATGTAGGGGGAAATTTTATAAAAGATTACACATGGATTGTTCTAAAAATAATTTAAAATTCCCTGACATAGATTCACCTGAGATTTGGCATAAATAAAAAAGAAGAAAAATTATCCAGAACCTGCACTGAAGATTGAAAATGAGTGCATATATACTATTGAACACAAGGAAGTCAGGCGAAACACATATACCATTTTTACTTTTCGCCCATTTTCTTTTTAAAATAAATTGTTACCAAAATTGCTGCTCTTATTGATACCTGTTAGTAAGGATTGTTCGAAAGGATTTTCTCTGCATGACCAACTTCTAAATGCTTCTTTGGAGGGAACTTCAGTGGCAACATAGATGTGTTTGATTGGATACTAGTACCTGTGTTACATTCTAATTTAAAGACCACCCCAGCTAATGAAAAATATTTTGTTTAATTTATAGCCCTGAAGTTTAATATTCGACATTGCTTAATTTGAAGGAATTAGTTTTGAAAATGTTAAGCAGATGTATTTTTCATTCTGTGAAAATTATGCTGCTCTATACTACTCTTCCCATTGAATCAGGGGCATTTATTGTTTGGGGTAAAGGCAGATGACCCCTAGAGCACAATTCTATTATTCTGCCTTGAGTTTCAAAGCTGCCTTCCATGAGATCCTAGTAATAATAGTCTTGTCATGGATCTGCTGAAAGAAAGGGATTTCTAAACTCCAGGTTTCCTTTATATATACAAGCAAAGTTTTGGGTCCAAGTTCACAGTTTCACTGGAAGCCATACTATAGCAAGGAATCTGGATTTAAAAATATCTTTTAAAATATCAGAGGGAAAATGAAATGGAGAACTGTTCTGGAACTGGAGGGAAGAGAGTAGGAGTGTAGAATGAAAAAGTCAGACTCTAGTCTCCTCTTGACTGTTAATCATTTATGCCCTTTTTATATAGAAGGGGTAGAATTATGGACATTTAGCACCTTGTATAAAATGTCCATAATAAACTTATAACTAAAGATCAGAGGATGAACTAAAATTCAGCCCTGTGCTTGTAAGAACTAATATAATTGTTCAATGGCAGATCTGCTTGGGGGCCAGAGATATTTTATACAATACTCAAAGATGGGTGAAAAGTGACCAAAGGAATTTCCCCTGCCATGCGGGCCCTGGCATGGCCTCATGTGGTCACCATGGGCAGGTTCAGCAACTAGTTCTGTCTCTCTCCTCACTCTGCTTTCTGGACACATGCAGGGATAACATTTCCCTGCCTCTCCCCACCCCCTTTTAAAGTTAAGTATGGGACATATAAGTTGAAAGAAATGAGATCAGAAGTGACATTAGTCACTTCAAAATAAAAGTTTGAAGAGCCAGGGTTGAATTTAACACCCTCTTTTTCTAGTGCTGTTGTGATCATGGAAGCACATGACAGAATGAAGCTCTCATCACACTACGTTTCTGAGTGACTACAGAGAGCAGCCTCCTCCCTCCGTAGCCCCTGCTGTACACATAACATGAGTGAGAAACACAACTGAGATTGCCCTTAAGTCAAATTCCACATCCTTCGATCAGAATCAGTCCTCACATGTATAAATCAAAATATGTGTGCAGAAGAGGAATAAATAAGAGAATAAAGGTAGACGATTTCCATCGAAATACCAAAGTAGGAAGTAATGGATAATTTACAGAGTAAATTCAGTAGGTCCTTATGGATAGTGGGCAAGAGTGACTGAAAAATGGAGCCGCAGCTGAGTCCACTGGAATAAGATATTGTCTCTGAATTAATAGGTATTTAGAAGTTAAATATAAGAATGGATTCTTTTATGTCCATTGTTACAGAATGATTAGCTTTAATATCAAGTTGAGAAACATATATTTTAGAGAACTGGAAGGGTCCTTGACAGAGCAGTTAGTCTAATCTTTCACACTGGGCAAATATTTCAGTCTGATGCCATAGCACCTTCCTTCTGAAGTGCACATGATTGATGTGATCTTGGCCCTCTGGACCACCAAGGCCTAAGGGGTTTCAGAATCCTTTATGCAAAGCACTCTATGCAGTCACTGCCAATGGATGGGAGCTGGAATACAATATGGAAACCTGTTTGCCACCTGAACCTGAGATACAAGAACATTATGAGAACATTTAAAGCATCCTTGAGAGACAAAAATGTATACTGTTGTTAAAGACTTTTAAGGGAAGGAATTTTCCATCTTCTTTAGAAGCTTTTATACAAACAGAACAAATTTCACTTCCCTCTAATGGCAAGTTATGCAGCGTAAGTTTTCTGTACTGAACTGACATTTCAAAGGCAAACTAGAATCTTTGCCTAAAACTGGCAAAACTTCTGATTCTTAAGGAAAGTTCTTGTTTAATTTGACTTACGAAATTTATAGTCTTCTAGAAGTGAAAGTATTCGTGGAGATCATCTAGCATATATTATTGTATTTTGACTGATACCTGAAAGAGTAAATGACTTGCCCAAAGTCCTACTGGTAATACTGAGACTAACTAGGATTCTGAATGCTGTTTCATTCAGTATTCAAGTGTTTAATCACTCATTCTATTTTAGAAATCCATATCCTAGTTTCATATCAATGGAGTCTAAGGATAGCTCATTCATTCACCAATTCACTCATCATTTCATTTACTCACATTTATTTACCATTCCTCTAGTACCTACCTTCTTGGGGCATTGTCCTTGATCCTCATTATGATTTCAAACTAAGCACCCTTCAGCAAGTTTAAAACAATTATGAATTTATCTACTTCTTGGGTTAAACATTTTAATTCTTCTGCTTTTAATTATTCTTCATTGACTTTCATGTACTGCTTATTTGCAAAGTCTAGGGTCAGGGAGTTCTGAATATAATAGAAAGAAGCCGTAATATTTCTGCATTTATTTTGATAACGGAAATCAATATTTGTTTTTATAACTAGGGAAATCCATATGAATTTGTTGCACACACTGACCCTAGTTTTTTTTTTTTCCAGTCACACTTAAGGAATAAAATCACCTTCTTAAATAAGGCAATGCATTTATGTATTCTCCTTTATTTGCATGATGAAACTTATTCATTTATTTTTAAATTGCTGTACTGTCTAAAAATCACTTAGATTCTACTTCCACACTGTCAGTGAGCATGCTACATACCTATTCTGTGGATAATAAGCATAAATTTATTAAATGTAGTGAGAATAACATCAAAGAAATGAAGGGCACAGGTCTCCAGGAGCTCATAACTAAGTCATGAAGAAGACCTAAAGAAATATATCAACAATAAAAATGTTATTCTATATATACCTTTGTCACTAGAAAAAAGTCATTCTTATACTACAGAGAAAAGAGCAGAACTAGGTCGGTTCAGTTAAAGTGCCAGTCTTTGAAGACTTGAGTGGTAAGCCAGAATTTGAAGCAAGTTAAGTCTAAATCTGATGGGGATGCAGCGAAAGGGTGGGTTAGGTGTTGAAGGTATTACTGTTGGAGGAAAGGTACAGGTGGGATGGCTATTTAATTTGGTATCTCCTTTTTGAGACCAGTTAAATAACCCGCTCTCTGCATATGTCCCTTCAGAATGTTCAGTCTCCCATTCAGCAGCAATTCTTAAGAGCTTATGTTAGCCAGGCGCGGTGGCTCACGCCTGTAATCCTAGCACTCTGGGAGGCCGACGTGGGCGGATTGCTCAAGGTCAGGAGTTCAAAACCAGCCTGAGCAAGAGTGAGACCCCGTCTCTACTAATAAGAGAAACAAAATTAATTGGCCAACTAAATATATATAGAACAAATTAGCCAGGCATGGTGGCGCATGCCTGTAGTCCCAGCTACTCGGGAGGCTGAGGCAGAAGGATCGCTTGAGCCCAGGCGTTTGAGGTTGCTGTGAGCTGACGCCACGGCATTCTAGCCCAGGCAACAGAGTGAGATTCTGTCTCAAAAAACAAACAAACAAACAAAA
>CAUYMX010035924.1:0-33763 GCA_963573855.1 Lepilemur septentrionalis
GATGGGAGGGGGGAGGAGGGGATGGGCATATACATACATAATGAGTGCGATGCGCATCGTCTGGGGGATGGTCAGGCTTGAAGCTCTGACTCGAGGGGCGAGGGGGACAAGCGCAATGTACCTAAACTTAATATTTGTATCCCCATAATATGCTGAAATAAAACAACAACAGCAAAAACAATGTTGATTCTGCCGATCTATGGGCACGGTGTGGTTTTACATATGTTTATGTACTCTGCTATTTGCTTACCTTAGTGTTTCATTGTTGTTCCTGTGGAGATCTTTCGCCTCCTTAATTGAATATATTCCTATGTAAAAAAAAAAAAAAAAAAGAAATCATTGAATCTTTTTCTACATTCTCAAAGACTGAAATTTATTCCTGGAAAACATCCCTAAGAAAACAATTATAATGTCGTTTGGTTTCCTCTGGTCAAGATTCATAAATTTCTAATATAAAGTCTTCATATTTCAGTCCAAGTGTTGACTCTTTAGTAGAAAGGATACCTGTTGAATGGATAGAGCTACTAAACAGTATGCTGATTTCTGATAATTCACAACAGAAAACATAAATAAAAGAATAAATATTGAGAGTTATGGCATATATTACTCAAGGAAAGAAAAAAAAACAAATGAAAAATTTGCTTTTTATTTCTGGTATAGAACTAGCACTGAATTTAAATCATGTTGTGGTGAAGACTATATAATCAATACTTTAAAGACAATGCTTGTAGTGCTATTTTGTTTGAATGTGTTTATTTGTTACAAGTCTTATTAGTAAGTCTTTGAGAACGCTCTCTTGGTATCCAGAATTCACAAGAAGTATAGTTTGAAATTTCTAGGTTGTAAATTCTCTACAATAATTTGACATGGTAAATGTAATTTACATAGAGAGATTCAGATACAACCTAACATTTGTTGAATAAATGGTTTTGCTATTTAAAAATTATTTTAGAGTATATATAGTTCCAGTTTCATATAATTAGTTTGATAAATAAACATTGAACTGAATTAACTATATAATTGAATTTTATTGTATTTATCTGATTTCTGCTGTGTTGTATAAATCACATGGAAAGTTAATATATTGGATATGTTTCCTGTTTCATGGTTCTTATTCCTTTTTCTTGACAGTCAAACTTCTATTGTAAAAGTAATTGAAATAGTAGTAGCATTTTACTAGAGATAATTTTGATTTATGGCTATTAACTTTCACTTGGGAATTTTTCAAGGCCAAATATTGTTTTCAAATATAAAATTGATTCCTATGACAATGTATTCTTTCTGCAAAATTATTTTATGGTATTTCTGAGTTTTAAAACCATTAGTAAATTTGAACTACTTTCATCATTTGAGACTACTGGCTGGTTTTGAGTAAATATTATAGTATTATATTTTTTTAGAAAAGATTATTTCTCTCAAATAGAAAGCAGCTGAGAAAGTGTTCTATACCTTCATATATTTCCCATACCCACACTTCAAGCTTATGATTATTTTCTCTCTCAGGAGAAGTGATATCTTACCTAATTTTCTACTGTTTTCCAAGTTTATGAAAAATTATATTCTATTTTAATTTGTTGGTCTATTTTCTTCAGAAGTTTCACACTGGTTAAGTATCTAAAATTAGTTATTGCTATGTCTAAGCTATGAGAACAAGGCAAATTTTCTGTGAATACATTTAGCTTATGTTTGAATTTATCCCTATCTTTAAATCACATCAATTTAAAGAGCTATTTTTCAAGGTTGGTAATGTTAATTTGAATCTTGGTGTTAGACATTCAGATTGATTTTCCTCACTCCTGCATCATCATCTGAATGTTCTGTTGTCTATTGTATTTAATCTTCTTGATTTTTTTCTCATTTACATTTTCTTACAACAAACAGCTTGACTTCTTTCTATTGTTCTTATAATTGCCAGGGTAGAAAAAAAAGAGGGTGTAGCGTTGTATTGTAGGTACAGTGAGGGTCTATTGTTGATCAAACTTGGCTACCGAACTACCTAGTACAGGTTCTTTTTGTAAAATTGGTAATTCCAAATAGCTGGTCATGCTTTAAATTCAAATACTGTATTTTAATTTTTAAGTTTCTGGATTTCTGACAATCATGAGATTAATGGCTTTCCATGTTTTTCTTACCTATGCATATAACCTTTTGAATGAAGAAAATTTACTTTTGTCAGAAAAATTTTCTCAGACAATAGTTCATAAACTTGGCATTGCCAAATTTATATTTTGTCCCAGAGTTGGTGTCTTTGTGGTAAATGGGGTGCTCTCTGTCTTGCATTTTGTTTACATATATGATATCTCTTTACCTCATGCAAATCTTTTCTATAAATGTGGTATTAAAGTGAAAATTGCACCAGAAAAAGTCAAACTGGCATTGAAGACTTTATTTAAGGCTATTGCAATAGAGGAGAGAGGGCAGAACTAAGTTGAAACTCAACTTTGCTGAAGCAAAGAGGGTAGGGATTTTTAAGGGCTGGGGTTGAGCTGGTGGTAAAGTACTAGAGGACATTAGGGGGAAGTAACAGGCCATATGTGTTTTATAATTGGCTTTATCCAAAGGAAAAACTAAATTCTTATATCTCTGTGATAGAAGGCAGTTTTAGGACTTGCAGCAAGGCATCCATTGAAGTTAGGCTCCTACCCTCTGACAGAAACTGGGTGATTGTGATGCTATCTTCTCTGATGATGACATGTCAAAGGGATGGCTTTCAGGTCCTTGAGAAAGACATTTCTGGGTTATAAAACTGTCAAGAAGCTTTTAAAAAGATTTATATCTCAAAGTTGCAGAGAAAGAATTTACAATTTCAAATTTTCTAAAAGAAACACTCCAGAAAAAAGGGAGGTCATAACTTAGAGTCAGAAAAAAAGCCTATCTAAGGTTTAGGCAAACTGAGGTTGACATTAAGGCCAACTTGGCCAGTGACATCATTAATTAAATGTATAGTGCAACTTTGAATTTACTTATAGGTTTAGAAACTTTTTTTAGAAATAATTTCTTTGTTTATTACAGGAATTCAGCCAATCTTCTAACCTTTAAGATTTCTGTACACTTAAACACTAATAATTATTTGAAGATAATTCATTTAAACCACATTTAATGTTAAAAGCAGCAAACGAATTCAGCATGATGAACATTGAAGGTAACATCTTGCAGGGTTTGTTTGAACAACAAATGACAGCTATCAGCATTGGAAGCTGCAGCTGCTGTTTTCTGTGAGCACCTTTTAGTTTGACACATTAGCTCTTGAGTTTACAGAGCACTTTCTTTCTTTTCTTTATCTTTCTTCATCTTTTCAACAAAACTGCAAGCTAAATTGTATATTAAGTGTGTAACCTGGGGCAAATCTTCTAACATCTTTGACACTTCATTTTAGAATTAGATTTTCTCTTTAAATGTAATATTTGATAATACAATTATCTTAAGGGCTGTTTTGATGCTTAGATGGAATAATGTATTTATTTAATAAACATTTACTGAGCACTGGTATTATTGGAGGCAGTGCACTAAACTAAAGAAGAAGGCAGTGCACTGTTTGTGTGCCATTGCACTCCAATTTTTATTAAAATATGTAACTTCTGTTGAATTCTATAGAACAACACATAGAAGCATTAGAATGGAAGTTACAGGGGGATAGCGACCTGATCATCTCGTTCATATGTGAATTCTTAATGGTAAACAGTAATCTCTTTATTTAAAAAGTTGTGCAAAATTATGTGCAACGTAATGGAAGGCAGTGAAGGTCAGTGGAGGATATAACTATGTTCTATGTAAAACTTTGACTAGACACTATAATTAATAGAACCTTGACTAGTTGTACACTCTGTAGTACATGGTGCTCCACACCCCTCTTGCCCAGATTTATTGCATTTGTAACTTGCTTATGTTTTCATCTAAGATTATGAACAACTAGGAGACTCCACATATCTTACCTACTCTCCTAGGGATAAAAGAATAAAATTTCCCTGATTAGTTAGTGTTTGAATTTCTTCAAATGCCATAAATATAGTCACACATTGCTTAACGATGGGGACATATTCTGTTAAGCAATTTTATCATTATTTTGACGTTATAGAGTGTATGTCATAGATGGTATATAGCCTACTACACACTTAGTCTATATGGTATAGCCTTTTGCTCCTAAGCTACACACCTTTACAGAATTTTACTGTAGTGAATGTGTAGGCAATTGTAAAACAATGGCAACTATTTGTGTATTTAAACATATCTGAAGATAGAAAAAGTAATGCATGGTAGTACAACATTAGAATGGCTGTGACGTCACTAGGTGATAGGAACTTTTCAGTTCCATTATAATTTTATGGGACCACTGTCATATATGTACTCCATTGCTGACCAAAATGTCATTATTCAGCACATGATTGTTATTCATATTTTCCGGTGATACAACTACTTAGAAAGCATCATTCATGTAAACCAATAAGTTAGCCATTAGACTGTTAACAAAATTATTTTTTTATAGTTGTACCTTTTAGTGCCTCTTATAGTGTCCAAAGTGTAGTAGTCACTGAACACAAATTTTTGTTGAACAAATAAATACTATTACTGTCAATTACATTTTTTTTAGCAAAATATCTACAAGATAACATGGAGTTGATCTGATTTCAGATATTAACATGCAGAAAAGTAGTAAAACTCTATTTTAATAATAAGTCATAATTTAACCTGTATTTTAAATGGCCCCAGGCTTAGTATGAGCACTGATAAAACTTCAAATTTTCGGTAGGATTTTTAATGCAGCCTCCATGCAGTGATTGAATGAAGGCTTTTCGGTATCTAGACTTTTGAAACTTAATTGTATAAATATGGACTCAGCGATGAGAAAAGGGAAGAGTGTTCTCCTTTCTTTCTCTATTGGCTACTGCTGAGTAATAGGGACAGCATACTTCAGGCTTGAAAATCCTTCTGATACAGAAAGTCAATGAGGCTAAAACGCATTCTATTCAGCTGGATGTTTAAGACCTGGCCAGTTTTGGGGCCCCGTAGGTGTGTGTGAAGGAGGACAAGAAGAAGGAGCAGGAAAAGCTGAAATCATTAAGCACTCTGAAGTTTTCAGCAGGAGCCCTGCCAACCATACCAGTGTGTCAGTCCTTGTAGCTAGAGTAAGGGGTTTATATTCTCCAGTGCTTGCTTCTGGAAGTCAGAGGTAGATAATAGTTTTAGACAAATTATTCCTTACTAAGGTCCTATGCATGAGAGAGAACAATTTCAGAAAGAGTTTCTCAACTTTTTATCTTTGAAATAGCTTTTTTTGCTTCAATATTATCTAAGAAAATATTGTTAAACATTTCTCCAAAACAAATTTCTTTAACCTTCACCATATCAAGTCAACAAGGGAAATTTAAAATATATTTTCTTGACTTTTCTAAACTGTGACATATAGAGAGAGGTAGTTAACATTGCCACTAACTAACTCACACTTAGAGCCAAGACTTTTTGATTCAAAGTAATAAGAAGACGATGGCAGAGAATATTAAGAGAATAAATAAGGCAAACCTGTATGATAAGCATTGCTAAGGATTGTTTGCTTTCGGACAGTCCGTTCATAATGAACTCGCTGCTATTTAGTTGAAAACAGTGAGTTTTCACTCTGCTTTAAAATCTAAAATTCAAATCAAGTTCTCAAAAAAGTTCTATGAGACGTATAATGGTAACATTAGTACCATTTTACTTTTCTGTAATATCACTGGTAGAATGGTACTTAGATGGTTTGTGTCTTCCTAAAGGTATTGCTTAATCACACAAAAAGCAAAAGTGGACCATGTCAAACTTATAAATAACTAAAGCTGCTATTTGCTTTCAGAGTGTCTTTTTGTGTGTATATGTGTATGTGGTGTGTGTGTGTGGCAAACAGAGAGAAAGAAAGTCTGAGGAAAAATTTTAGAAAGGAGGCTAGTAAAACTGGATTTATTTGTTTATTTAAATGTTTAACCTCTCTCTGTTCTGCTGCATGATATACTTGGATTAGGCCCATGTCTATTTTGTTCTTCCCTGAATATCCAGTAATCCCCACAGTGCTGAGCATATAGTATATGCTTAATAAATATTTGCTAAATTTAAAAATTTTCTTGCTTCATTCTTTTTTCTTTTAGATTTGAGAACTCAAACCTAGAGAGATCCTTTCTCCTCATTGGACCAAGGTCTGAAAAAACCTACATTCTCCTTTAGTAGGGTTACCAGATTAAATTTAGAACACTTATTTAAATTTGAGTTTCAGATAAACAATATTATATTTCCTAATATTTCTCAAATATTGTAAATGTGTTCCCTGCAATATTTGGGAAATTTATATATAAACAACTATTTATTGTTTATTCAAATTCAAATTCAACTAGTAATCTTGCATTTTTATTTGTTAAATCTATCGATCATCCACCTTGGATAAGAGAGAAAGAACTTTGGGTTGACTTTTAAGATGGACCTCCCTACTCAAGGTAGAGTCACAAATCCTCATAATTTGATGCATTCTACCCAAGATGATATGGAAACAAAAGAGCCAGTGGACCAAGGGCAATTCAAGCATTGATTCTGAAAAGAGAAAGACATTTAGGTGTTGGGAGTGGATGGAAATAGGGTCAGAGCCAAAGCCAGTGAGAAAGAGTTGACTTCATTATAACATGAAACCATTGAGCTTTTGCAGCTCAACTTTTTTGTCTGATGAATACATTAGATCTGGCTTAAAAATGCAGAGATGGTGCAGGGATTTTAGAGCAATAGTTTTTTACAATCTGAAAAAAAAAAAAAGAAAAAGAAAAACCTCCTAGTAAAAGGATTTATGAACTTATCCAAACACTTTGTACTTTTTCTGGTTGATTCCTATCAAAGAAAGGAATCTGTAAAAGTGGTTAGAATTTTAGGTGATAGTGAGATTCTTAAAGGCCTATGCTTTATAAATTACTCCACTTCTCATACATCCATTCATTCATTCTTTAGCACATTCATCAGATATTTGCTATATGCTGCACCTTATTCTGGGCTTCAGAAATACAGCGTTAGTGTTTATATTTTAGTTAGGGAAAACAGATAGTAAACAAATAAATAAAATTATTTCTGATAATGTCTTGAAGTAAATATGATAAATGTCTTGAAGGAAATAAACAGGATGGTATAAAAAAGAATAACTGGGTTTGGAGGTCGGGCGGGACTACTTTAGGCAGTAGGGTACTCATGGAAAGCCTCTCTGAGCAGGTGCTCTTTGCAGTTAGTCTTGAAGAATGAGAAGATAGCCATTCAAGGAGCCACAGGAAGAACTTGTCATATAAGAGGAACAAGTTCAAAAGCTCTTTACTTGGAAAGATGTCACTGTTTTCAAGGAAAGAAAGGAGACATGAGTGGTTGGAGAGGAGATAAAATTAAGGAAGCAGGTAAAGAACAGATTATGGTTGGACTTTATAAACCTTGATAATGAGTTTGGATTTTTTTTCAAACTATTAAATACTTTGGGGAAGCTTTGATGGCCTTAGGTAGGGAAATAATATACTTTGGTTTGCCTTTTAAAAAGATCACCTTGGCTGATAGCTAGAGGATAAATTGGATGTGGAGAAAACAATAGAGGCTATTGTAGGAAATGATTTCACCAATGTTAGTGACCTAGACTAGGATGACGGCAATGAAAAATAAATGAAGTGGCTACATTTGGGATTATTTTGCATGTAGGACTGAGAATTTGATTATGTATTTTATGGAGGTAGATTAGGGAAAAAATAGTCAAAGTTAAGTCCTATAGTTTTTGGCTTGAATAACTGGGTAAATAGTGGTATTATTTGCTCAGATGGAAAAGACTAGTTGGGAAACCAAATTGAAGGAATCAGGATATCTCTTTGAACATGTTAAGTATGAGATGCCTTTAATTATGCAAGTATAGATGTCATATAGGCCATTGCTAGATGAGTAAGGAACTTAGAAAGAACTTAGGGCTGGAAATATAAATTTAAAAGTTATCAGTGTGTGTGTGTATAGTATTTTAAACCTTGGAAATGAATGAGATTATTTAAAGAAACAATATTGATAGAGAAGAGAAGAGGGCTTAGAACTGAATTTGGAAAGAGAAATTTGAATCAAGAAGAGGGGAATGAGTCTGTAAAAATCATATGAGAATTTGGATAAAAACCAAAACAGAGAAGCATTTATTGATTTGTAACCTGAAAACCATTACAGATTGATGAACAGTGTCTTTGTATGGTAGGGTAGGAAGTCATATTGCAGTGGATGAAAGAATAAATGGAAGGTGACAAAGTGATAAGGAACTAGTAATAAATTTTCTTTGGGAGACTTTAGTGTAACAAGGAGGAGAAATGTGATACAAAGGCTGGGATGATATGTGGGATCAGCAGAGGATTTGAAAAAGTTGGAGACAGAACTTAATCCAATACGGAGTAGAAATTGATAATAAAGAAAAGGATTAATATAAAAGTAAATGCCCTTGAGAAGATGGGAGGGATGTGTTCCACAACACAAGACTCTCTCTGTTTTTTCATTCAGAAAACATTTTTTTTTTATCATCTACAATTAGTCAGATTAGTCAGTACTGGGATAGACACTGAGGATATGAAGAAAATTTGTTACCTACAAATGACTACAATGCAGTAGAAGAGACATGCAATTAAATGAAAAGTGTGTACAGAAACAAATTATAGAAGTTTTATGAAGCCCTAGGAAAAAACTCATGATAACTTTTTGAATGATAATAGAACTATGTTGGCTTTTTTGTGTATCTTTGAAATATGTCTATTCACAATGTTTTTCTGGTATTTTATTGAGTAATAACTGGTGACTCACTTGGCCTTAGCACATTGAAACTATTAGATATTAAAATATTAATTTAAAAATGTGCTAATGAAAACAACAAACTGAATCTCATTCAGGAAAGAATTTTGAAGAAAGATAACAGGAATCTTAGATTGGATTGTTTTTGAAGTTCTCGTTTGTTGTGCCAAAACAACACCTTCTAACTTGAGCACTGCAAGATTCCTCCTGCAGAATGCCTTTGAAATGTCAGTTCATTTCTTTTCTTGTGTTTCTATATTATAAATGTCTTTTTATTACAAATTATTTTAGTAATTTCTCAATTGTTTAACCACAAGGAACAGCTATTTATTATGATTATCCCAAAGGAAAAAGTGTGGGCAGAGGGGGCGCAGAAACTCATTTTTCAATGGTCAATGTCATTAGCATTAACCTTTTTAGACTGTCTGTCTCTGATATTTGCAAAAGCTGGAAAAGGGTTGATCCAGGTAGAATTACAGTCTTGCTCTTTTGCCCTTATCACTCTTGACTCTTACCTATATTAATGATGGAGACATGATCTGATCATCTTTCAGACGGGCATCTCTCAGCCTCAGATTGGCATTGCTCCTCTCTTTCTGTGCCCTGAGTTTAAAGATCAGGCCATCGTTGGCCTTGCTGAGAGGACATGGCATTCTTTAATTGCTCCCTTTGCATCTCAAAGAAAAGACCATTCATTAACGCATTTTGAAATTTACCTTCACTGTCTAATTTCAAAAAATGCTGCTCCAGTGACACTTCCTCGGGGCCCTCCAAGAGGCCGTATCACGTGTGTGGACTCTTACTCCATGCTAGACAGTGTTGGTAAATTCAACACTATTATTATCTGGTCAATACATTAGAATGCTCAGCCAAAAGCATGCTCCAGAACCTTGTGGTCAAGGCCATGGCTGCTTCTCTGGAGATATTTTCAGAGCCAGCGTCTCTGGTGATTCCTTTTGTCTCTACCCTGGCACACAGTGACCCTAGATAATATGGAAAACTAACATACTGTATATCCTTTTGAGAGAATATGTTAGGTTATTGTGGCCTTGGCTCTGATACAGCCACAATTATTAGCTGGGAGATGAGGAAGAAATAGTTTTTCCCCAGAAGCCCTGGGAATTAGCACAAAGTGGGTGACTTTAACTGGAGGTACTTAATTGTGGGTTGAGTATGACATATGGAATACGAGACTCATTATGGATAATTTGCCTGCTCAAGAGTATTGAATGATTGGTTCTCTTTTCACCATAATTGAAAAATCACGTTCTATTTTTCAGTTCTACTAACAGTGTATGCATGTTCTTATCTTTTCACAACCTGGATGGAATTGGAGATCATTCTTCTAAGTGCATTATCACAAAAATGGAAAAACAAACACCACATGTACTCACCATTAAATTGGAACTAATCTATCACCACTTATGTGCACCTATGGAAATAACATTCCTAGGCAATCAAGCAGGTGGAAGAGGGTAGTAGGAGATGGGTAAATTCACACCTAACAGGTATAACGCACACTATCTGGGTAATGGACACACTAATAACTTTGACTGAAACAGTACAAAAGCAATTTATATAACCAAAACGTTTGTACCTCCATAATATTCTGAAATAAAAAAAAATTAAAAAAAAATCATGTGCACCAGTTTTGATACAATAGTACCAAATGAGAGAGTGTGCTTTATAGTTGCCTTATATTATTCACTATGTGATAATTGTTAAACAATCATCATGCTTTATACAAAGCAATTTTCAGCACTGCAGAGAGCGTAAGCCTTGTTAAATATAGAAAGCCTCAACCTTCCTGCTGTAACAGAACATCTTTTCAGATAATATTGAGATTTCCACATAATATACTAGATACATTTATTTCCATTATTGCTTTCCAGATCCTTTGTCCTCTCTCTTTTTCCAATATCTATATCTATTTTCCAGATCTGTGACATTTAAAATTAATCTAATTTTGATATTTAATTTTTAAGTACTTATAATTCTTTTCTAATGACTTTATTATTCTTCCTTAATATTTGTAGATTTGAATAATCTGCTCATTATTACTTTTAGATCCTTAATGAAGATGTAAAAAAGAACTCAATTTTAACCTCTGTAGACATCTTTCTAGTGTTCTACCATTTCTTTGATTATAACGCTATATTTCTATTGTTAATGAAATTTTCAGGGGATATAAAAGTGCTCATTTCCAAACTAATTTGAATTAATTTTTCAAAGTGTATGTCATGATATCATAACCTTAAAATTTCACAGCAGTTCCAAGAGTCTTAAACATCACTGTATTCATGATTATATAAATAACCTTTAATTTTGCATATCTCTTCTCCTAGTTAAGCTGTTTTCTTAACTCTGAGAATCAAATGTTCATAAAGCAAATGTCAAGTTGAAATTAATATGTTTAGAAATAAGCAGTGTGATGGTGAAGTGCAGTCATCAATAGCTAAATGCCACCAGGAAAGACTTCCTGCACCACGAGTATTTAAAGACTGCTAAAAAAATGCGAAGTTCCAATCTCGTCAGCTTGTTTACCAGTTCTATCAGTGTAATGCTGCCTCATTGGGTCCAGAGCAATCTTTTATTTTTTCTAAATTATAGACATATTGAAGTATACCTTGTTCAATCTGTGTCTGATAAGTTATATATGTATACTTCTTAGCTTAGAGTTTGATATGGAAATCCAGTAAGATCAGGGAGGTCTATCATTGTCACTAGTAAACCTGTACTCTTTTGCATGAAATGACAGAAATAATACAGGAATGACACACCAATAATAAAATATTGCAGATTTTAATGGTTTTTCTTTGGCTTTTGACTCTGTAGACAAATTTTTGTTATATTTTACTATTATAGTAATACAGATCTTAGACTTCATCTAAGCCAAGAGAATGTTGGTAAAAATGATCTCTTGATGCTTTAGACAATAATTTCCAAAATGATTAAAAATGGTATGTATTTTAGTTCTTCTTCCCATCTCTTTAATCCATTCTTCCATAATTTGATTTTATGTTCAGATGATCTAGAAGCATTCTCGTCTTCAAGAGTTGAAGAGCTATCCAGGCATTCTCTTTTAATAAATATGGCATGATTTTAGCATCATAATCCAGGAGTAGCCTTAATAAAAAAAGTGACTCTGCTCTCTAATCCTAGAACAGAGCGGGCTTGTAGATCAACTACTTTAAAACCAAAGTCTTCATCCATGGAAAGTGTTCTACTGTTTTCCTGGTTTATTAATAATAATTTCATATTTAGCTGCCTAGAAATATGTTTTGGAATAACTTTATATTGGAGTGTTTAATGGGAAGCTGTTTTACTTGAAGCTTTGGGTGTTTTACTGGGAACAAAACAAAACAAAATGAAGAAATTATTGGTTGAGAAGTATATTCAATTATAACTACCTAAATCTCTCTCTTGGTTAAAATTAAATTGACTTTGCTTTGGAAGCAGAATTCTGGATACTATCTATCATCTATCTATGACCTATTTTGGTCAGGAACCACCCACAATTACTTTTTAAGAAAATGTTGGCTATGGGCATTTGTTTGGTTTATCTCTTGTGTTCAGGAAAACATCTTTGTTAAACTCTTTAATTGTTCTCAGAAGATATAGTAGTCTTACATTGATTAATTGGAAAAATTAAAATCTACACTGAACTCAGCATCCACAGTGGTGCTTGTCAGAATATAATCTTGAACTATTACCCAATACCTTGCAAAAAGTCATCTGAGAGAAAGAATGTACAGAGTACTTGGATGCTGTAAATTCCACTAACTCAGTGATTATTAAAAGGAAAAGATATATTCCCTGTGTAAGTCAGAATAAGCTTGGCTATGGTACAGTAACAAAGGACCCCAATTCTCCGTGCTTGTAGCCACATATTCCTCACTTACGCAAGAAATACATGTCTGTCGTGGGTCATCTGTGGCTTTGCTACACATTTTCTTTGCGCTATGACCTGGGATGACAGAGCAAAGTGGAAGATGGAGCTGCTGCATACAACTCAATCTGTAAGGCCAGATACTAGTCCCTCCTTCTCAATCAAAGGCAAAGAAACCACTTATTCTGACCACCAGCTTTCAACACAGAGCTTGCCTTTTATTTTGCAAAAGGTCCACTGGAAAGATGAGCAGAACGGGGGAGGCTGAAAAGGAACTGTGTTTTCTTTAACATGTTTAAATATAAAGAGTCCCTGAAGGAAATGAAGTTTATAAAATTCTTAAGGTTTAGAAATTCTGGCACGTGGGATTCTGCCTTGAACTTTTAATGTAAGTCCTCTCTTGCCCTCTTTCCTGCCTCTTTTCACTATAAATTTGTCTCCCTTTCTTATACTTTTATTCTCTTCTTGCTGAGATCTGAGCTCTAGGTTCTCACCACTAGTCCTTAAGGCTCTTAGAATCTTAGAATTTTAGTTTCTCCCTGAGAAAGCCCAAAATGAAATAATTTTCTTCAAGAGAGTCTGGAGAGCAGGGGCAAAAGATGAATGACACTAGTATTTCTCTACTTTGCTCTGAAAGAATCCTCCAGATCTTATAGGTTTTAGGGATGGAGCATGTTTGTAACAATTGTCATTCTGGAAAGCAGAGCGCTGGTTTCAATCCCACGAAAAATGTGTAACCGCTGAAGTACTCAGGCAATGCGGCACAGGAAAATGATATACAGTAATGAGATCGTGAAGCATTGCACTTTAAAGACTCCATTGTGCATCGTGCACCTGAGATAATGCTGTCATGACAATTGTCAGAAGAGGAGCAGCCTGTTACCAGCAACAGAGCTTTAGCTCTGTAGAGAAACAAATGACAGGTACATGTGTTCTTCCCCTCCATGCCTTTAAAACCTGGTTCTAAACTCCACTTTTCAGAGGACCTTCTGTTTCTAATGCTATTTTACTATGAAAAGGAATTAATCTAACCTTTCTTTTGTGTGTTTGTGCTCTCTTGACAACGTGATCATTTGTATCCATTTAAATATCGCTTGGAGAATATTTCTCATTTTTCATTTTCATTTCTTCCCTGCATATGTGCTATGGGCAACCAATTGTTTTATGCCTTTTTACAGGTAGAAACCATGCTTGTTATTTGTTTTGCCTCTCTCCTGTTGTCTAGGACACTGCTAAGCACTGCAAAGCTGATGATTGAATGAAAAGCAGAAACGGTCTCATGAAAAATGACAAGGGGCCTTTGGTTGTAGGATCACATAATGAGTTCCCATGTCGTCCAGATTGTCTGCATGTTACAGATTACACTTCAAAAGGAAGCTTTGGCTTCTCTTTCAACATTTGAACCATATAAGGAAGCAGGGAAGTAGAGAGAATATGTGGAAAAGGGAGAAGGAAAAGAATTTACGTGTTCCTAACCAGCCTCCTTCCATGTTTTTACAACCTTTTGCAATACCATCATTACGCAACTCTGAAATCCTTCTTTCTTTTATCTTATTCTAATATAATAAGGTATGTAAAAGATTGGCCTCTTTATTCTAATCCATGCTCTCACTTACTAACTGTAGCATTGCACAAATTAAACTTTCTGTGCCTCAGTTTCTTCATTTTAAAATGGGATGGAAATAGCACCTACTTCATAGTAATACCATGAGGCATAAATGAGCTAGTATATGTCAAACTCTGAGTATTACTTGGCATGTAGTAAGTGTTCAATAATCATCACTATCATTATCATGAGTTGGTTAAGGAGCAGGAAATAAGTGCTGATTAAGGTGGCAATCACAGGTTATTCCAACTGATGTGAAAATAAGTATTTTGTGGGATAAGAGTAAAATAATCATTGAACAAATTCCTGTCTTATCAATGGGATGGAAAAGTTTAATCCTAAAGTTATCATTATCTGGTTATCTTTTTACATAAAAACAACTATGACAATGAAAATTATTTTTTAACATAACATCTACCAAGCTCTTGACAGTTATTTTGCTACAGTAGTAACCCATTTTCCAATTATCAACTACTATTTATTAAAGCAAAGGTTGCTGCCAGGTAGAAGTCTTACCTACAGCTTATTAAGTACTTGAGGGAAATGAAGTGCCCCTGGAAAGAACAGAGATGAATTTAAGAAGGCCCAGGATCTTTCTTGTACAATCCAAAGGGAAAAGATGCGCTGAGTTGTTACTTGAGGTAAAATACTGCTCAGCACAGAGAGAAGGGATACTGCTATGGTAAAAATGAATCTTAATTCCAGACTATACTTCAGATTAATAGAGAGTGTGGTAAAGAATATTGATTTGTATATTTAATTTATTTATGTTTCTTAGAGATGGTGTATAAAAACATAAGAGAATACATAAAATATGAAGAGAATATTATGCTTTACATTTTTATCTTATGCATGAATCAGCAAGAATTTACTAGGTAAGTGTGGATGTCATGTATTAGTACATCATTGTAGCTTTAACAAAAATCTCACAGATTCTTGGAAAGATCTGAAGCATCAGAAGAGTGTCGTGCAATGAGAAGACAAATAGAGGAAAGTGGTAAAAAAGTAAAAAGTAATGTCACTAAGGTAAAGCTTATTCAGACAGCAGTATACTATATGACCATAGTATTTTACAAGGGGACTTTTAGCCTGGAGCAAATGTTGGCTCAATGGTTAATGTGGTCCAACTGGCCCAGTTAACTCTTTTTAATAACCTGAAACAAATCTTTAACTGGAGATTTTGTGAAAATAATGAAAGAATTAGTTGAAGAGGACTAATCCTGCTTGAGAATGAGAATTGGGTAGGTCATGTGGTTAAGCCTAAATACCTCCCACATGTTTGTAAAGTTTTAAGCTAAGCATAGGAGACCTTTGGGTTTATTCTAAAATTTCTTTGCTAGTTCTTTTTGTTTTTATTTACTTACTTTAATTGACAAATAAAAATTGTATATATTTGTCATGTACAGCATGTTGTATGATGCTAATTCTTAAATTACATACTTAGTTAATTTTTTTCTACCTTTTCAATTTTTCTCCTTTTCTAACTGTAAACACTTAAGGCTATATGTTTTCCTTAAGTTATCACTTTCAATTTAACCCACAAGATTTCATCTGTAGAATTTTAATTAATAAACAGTAATAAGCATTTTAAAATTTCTCCTTTGATTTTTCTTTTCTCCATGAGTTAATTTTTCAAGTTGGTTTTTTATTACTGACTCCAAACTTGATTGCACTGAGAACAGAGAGTGTGGCTTATGTAATTCTCATTTTCCAAAAATTTTAAAGAGTTCCAGCTTTAGTTACCTACCGAGGTATAAAAAGCTCTTTTAATAACTCATCATTTAGTGAGTCAGAATTTTAGATAGGGCTCATCTGGCTAATTCTTTTGTTCCGCGTGGCAACAACAGATGGGCTGGTCTAGATGATTTCATTCATGTGTCTAGTACTTTGGTAAGGATGATTGAAGGACTGGATTCATTTGGGACAGCTGAGCAGAGGGCTAATATATGACTGCCCCAACGTGGTGACCTAAGGGTATGTGGAGCTCTCATTTTGAGGCTCAGTAATTCAAGAGCAAATAAGGCAGAATTGGCATATCATTTCATAACTTAGCCTTGGAAGTCACATAGTGTCATTTCCGCTATATTCCATTGGTCAAAGCAGTTACAACCACTCCCAGATTCAAAGGGATATGACATAGAACTCACATGTTCATGGGAATTATGTCTAATTATTTGTAGACACATTTTGAAACTACTACAAATTCTTTATGGTATATTACATGGTCAGCTTTTATAAATGTATTTGTATCTGACAAATATGAGTGAGTGTCCTTATATTGTTGAGTGAAAGAATTAATAAATGTTCCCTAATTAATGTTTCATTAGATTTTTAAAAATATTCTATATTTTTGCTGTAAATATTTCTTGGTCTGTTTAACATGTCAGTTATTGAGAAAAGACCATATCTGACAGTTCTATCAATTTTTTATTTAAATATTTTGAGACTATTTTTTAAAAATGTTTTCCTCTAATTTTTAAAATAAATTGTATCATGAACATTTAAGGAATACAATGTGATGTTTTAAGATACATATACATAGTAAAATGGTTACTATAGTGGAACAAATTAATATATTTGTCATCTCACACAGTGTAGTAGATACACACAAGTTAAGAATTAGGATGCTATCCTGATGAATTGGACCTTTTATCACGATGATGTTATCCTCTTAATCACAGTAATGCTTTTAGTCTTAAAGGGTATATTTTTTCTGATATTATTGTAACTACTAAGCTTTTTGCTTTTTATTAAAATTTGTCAAGTACGTCCTATTCTACCTCTTTTCAGTTTTTCATGGTTTTATACACATATAAATTTTTGCCATACCTTTATACTCACCCCATTCTATGTCCTTACGTTATAATTGTCTCTTGCTAGCGGTGGGTATCTTGTAAGCTAGATATATATTTTAAACAAATAATAAAATATCAACGTTTTGAATTGATGCTTTTAACTCATTTAAATTTACTGTAATTATTGATATATCTTAATTTATTGTCATGATCTTATTTTATCTTTTTTGTCTCACTTTTTCCATACTCTTTTTTATCCTTTCTTAATTTCAAAAAATCGATTGCATTTTTTGTTTTTTAAAATTTTTCTAAATGCAATTTTTCTTTAGTTTAAAAGTTATACCCTTCATTTCTATTATTTGTTACTGTTTTGAAAGTTTACCATGATACTAAAGAAAGTCTGAAATTAATCAATATATTAACCACTCTTCCTGAGCAATGCGAGTTTATTAAATCTCTCTGCTGTGTCTATATCGTGTTTTATCATCCTTTTTTATTTCAAAAATTAGGTTTTTAATTCTAAATTTTCTATTTTTTCTCTCTAACTTTGCCATTTTTAAATTCCTTATTGCTTACTAATTTTCATGATTCCGCCTTTTATTCCTTTAAACTTTTTAACATAATTATGTTATATTCTAGACTGATAAGCACAATATTTGAGAACCTCGGGTTTTCTAAATTTGTTACTTGTTTTTACAGATTGCCTTTACTCCTAGTTTGTGACCTTGCATATTTGATAGAATTCATTTGATTATGACATTATTTGTGTTTGACCTTATTCTCCAAGAATCTTTAAGGCCTAAATAGGGAATTTTTTTTCAAGACAGTATTTGCTGTTTTCAGAAGTTAAAGGTATTAACAACTTTTAACTACTTTAGCTTTCTTTAACAGTCCAGGGTTTAAGGTAAAAGTCTCTGGTTTAGCAACCACTCTGGGTGCTAGATTGAGACTTGGTCACCAAATAGCAGGCCTGGCATGGATATTGCCTTCAGGGATCCTTCTCTCTTGCTTGATATTCATCACTCTGTATCAGGATTCACAGCTCAAATTTTTTATTTGCTCATTGTTAGTGCTGGAGCTGGGGGGTGGGGTGGATAGAAGGTTTCCATTAGCTTTGCTAAGCTCAGGATTATATTAAAATGTATTTCCTCTCCATCCTACATCTGGTTGGTATGTAGTGGGTGGGGGCTTAATCTATGTGGTCCCAATGAAGAAGAATTTCCTATGTTTTTCAGAAAAAAGAACTCTATGATGGAACATGATTAAACTTTCCCTTGGATATAACGGCTTGCAGCTTGACCCCTTTACATCCATTTATTAATATTTCAAAGAAGTTACGCATACTGCCTTCTCCAATTTATAGCAGGGTTTGGAAATTGAAAGAGTCCATTTCTTGAGACAATTAGTTTGAAGACCTTGGTTTGGCTAGGGAAATATATCAGCCAGTCCTTGAGAGAATATCTGAAAAAGCCAACCAGGAGTTTCCTAAACTAGGTGGGCAGTTCCCCTGCTTGTTAAGTGTCCAATTTAAATAGAATTTAATCAAGGAGAGCAGAGCCTGAGAAAAGACCATTTCCAGGTGGGCATATGGTGAGCCTCCAAAGGCAATCAAAGGAGTTAATTATGAGAATGATGAGTAGATTTAGACAGGATCTGAGATTGTGTGCTCTGGTGGACACATAGCTATTAAAACAAATGAGCAAGAAATAGGCTTCTACTCTGGAGCAGAGTAAGGGATTCTGGAGATAGAGGCTAACAAATTCCATTTGGTAGATGAAGATACCTCTTGGTTAAGAACCAATAGGGTTTATGGTTAAATTTTCCCCTTTCAGCTCCAACAAAGTTAGGCCTGTACCTGTTTTATTTGCAGCCCAAATTTGAAAGATACTTTCTTTGAATGCACTTATTATTAGACAACCTGGATTTGATGAGAATACTATGTGTAGAAAACAATGCAATTAGCCCAGATACAAGAAAATGGCCAATTTTCAGATGTATTTAAAAATTAATATAAACGATTATTCTCCAGGAATTCACATTCCATTAAAACAAAAGCATTAACAACAAAAATCTTTATAATGAAAAACATTAGAAAGCTCCAGCGATATGAGACTTATTTTAGGAAATAATTTATACAAGTAAGTTCTAATACAAAGAAGTCTTGGCTGCCCCTTGAAAATTTGATTCCTTCATTTTCCAAGTAATTATTGAAGCTTATGTGTCAGGCACTATTACACTTAGGAATATAGCTTTGTGGAGATAGGACAAAATTTCTCCTTTTAGAGCTTACATTGTAATGACAGGAAATGTAATAAACAAGTAAATATATACTCCATAAGGTAGCAATGAAACTGTAGAGGAAAATAAAGCAGGATAACGAGAAGGACTGTTTGAAAGTATTGTATGTCAATGAGCATATGTTTATGTGAGTGTGTGTCTATCTTTTAGATACACTTGTCTGCTAAAGGTTTTCTAATAAGGTGATATTGAATTAGCCCTAATACTGACAGAAGAAAGGAAGGGAGCTTTGAATATATGAGGAATATTCCAGGCTAAGGAATTAGCAAGTATATATTCCTTAAAATAGGAACATGCTCAATACATTCTAAGCAGCAGCTAGAGCACAGAGTGAGGGTGTGAGTTGTATTTTCTGTCAGAGAGGTCGTAGGGACCATTTTTCCATGGTACTCACGTGATTTTCACAGAAATTCTAAGTAGTAGCAGTCTTGTATCAACAAAACTCTTTAGAGATTAAAAATATATATTATGTAGGTTGTAATCATTTCCTGATTATTGATTGATCACTATCCACCTAGCCCATGGCATACAGCACTATGCTAAGAGTTTTAAAAGTTAGTCCCTGTTCATAAAGAACTCACAATATCATTCTAAAGGTAACTTTTTGGTCTGTTCTTTATCCCTTTGAACAACTATTCCTTTTCCTTTCTAAAATGATTCTGCTTGGATTATGCTGTTTTTGTTTTTTTTTTTTCCAGGATGACCAATGTCACCCCCTGAAGGCTTTCCTTCCCTCTGAATATTTATACATCTCTTGATGTTTCTTCAATTTTCCATGGGTTGCAGAAGACTTGAGGATCTACCTCAATTTTATCCAGATAGGGAAGTCCCCTGTGGGTTCTGTAAAGTACATCCGCCCCTGGCTCCCCCTGTTCACTCCACCCACCCAGCACACCATTAATATTAGGGGGCAGGGAACAGGACTGCTCTTCAGAAATTCATTTCTCTTCTTTCAGATCCTCCTCCTACGCTAGACTGGATCCAACTCTAGAAGTCAGTTAGCATGATCTTTCTTCTGGTCTTTTTCCAATCTTTTATTTACATACTAAACTTTTTAGCCCTCTTCCTTCAGAGATTTGCATTTGACATCCCAAATCAAAGTTTTGAAACACAAGCTCTATTTTTTCTCTAAAAGTATAGCTTTTAAGATTAAAAATCTTTGGCTTTGTAAACTATTGTTTCTTTTATGAATTTCAAAAGTCTATTTAGAAATTTTGTGTTCTCTATTTTTGGCCCTGTAGGCCCTTTGCTGAAGCAATAAGCTCAGAATACCTTGACTTCAAGGGCTAATAATTTTAATTGGGAATAAAAAACTTGTCTGTTAACATATTTAAATCTTATCCCAGCATAAGATAAAGTAAGTGAATAGTTGAATTACTTACATGGTGTGATTAATGAGAACTATTTTCATAAATGACACATACAAAACCTCCATTTAGCAAACATATTCCTACAGACCTCTATCTCTGGCACTTTGGGACCTAAAGTTGGGGTTTTTTTTTTAAAAAAAAACAATCATTCACTCAGGCAAAAAAATGCATGTTGGATTTCTTTTGTGTCTATATTACTACAAGGGAAACATAAAAGTGACAATGAAGAGCTATGACCCTAATATGAAAAATAAGGCATATATACCAATGTCTGCAAGGTTCCTGGCCACTGAAATAGTTTTGGCCTAAGACAGATGATTGCATTTGGCAATTAAGAAGGCTTATCTTTGGCGTACTTTCATTGCCAAGCAGTTGTCTCTTTTGGAATTTATCTTACTTGACCTTTAATTTTTGTATTTATTTTGCCTCTTTGTTTTCAAATATTATCTAGTTAATAACAATGTATAAATCTACATTTTCAGCCCTGACCTGTCCCCTGAGCTACAGACCTATATATTCTTCTACAGAAATCTCTGGTTGGATGTGTCAGAGGTGCCTCAAAGGCAAGTGAGTGAAATTGAACTACTTTTTTCCCCAAATTTGCTCCTTTTCCTTTCCACATATATCACCTAGTTCTATCAATTTTACAGCCTCAATTGCTTTCATAACTTTATTCGCATTTTTCTCTACTGCTACTTCCTTGGATCAGATTCCTAATTATCTTCCCTGAGCTATGCAAATGGACTCTTGCAAATGTCTCTTAACTTCTTTCCTGCTAAAAGTCACCTCATATCACGTCTTGTATTATTTTCCCAGCTAATGTAATCTTGTCTAAAATCCTTTTGTGCTTCCCCCATTATTTTTAGGGTAAAATGAACACTCTTTAGGTTGATAAAGAAGATCCATATTAAATATCTCACAAATGGTAATCAAAAGTAATACGCTTGAAAATCACTTCTAGTCCTTGTTGAAGTATAAATTCTACAGTCTGGTTTTCAGAGATTCTGTTTTGTTGGGTTTGGGGTAAGGCCTAAGAATTTGCCTTTTTAATAAGGACTCTAAGATATCCTGATGGAGTCTTCAGAACATCCTTTGGAAAGGAACACCTGAGATCATAATCTCTGTGGAGGCAGGGGCCACTTTGTTTCCTGTTTTTATCTTAGAACCTAGTACAGTGCCTAATCCCCAGTAGGTTCTCAATTCATATCTACTGAATCAATGAATGAATCTATGCTTATTTTTCTTTTAGGAGTCAGTTGCAACTTCCAATCAGCTACAATGCCTCAGAAAAACAAACTATGCACATCTGTTTCCCTTTACCCAGCTTTGCATGTTGCATGTGCTGCCTAGATTCACACATGCTAAAAAAATGGAGCACAACCAGGAGCTATACCCAAATTTTCTGATTTATTTGAACATAATGTAAAATTTAGGTTCTGTGATAAAACTCAAAGATTGTGTTTACATTAAACTCTTAGAAAACAAGGGAATAAATGAGAAAAGAAACACTCATATCTTGAGATATTTATGTATGTGTTTCTATGACCCATTCTATGTGTTGATATTTTAGTATAATTTTCTTGTTCAGCACTTTAAAATAGTGATATATGTAATTGCTATACAAAGTCATGTCTTTTGGATTAAAAAATACGACTTTCCAGGGTTATAAATTTATGTGGCAAGCTCTAGCAGAGATCCAAATCCAGAAATTTAGAAAAAAAAAATCTATAGTTTATAGCTCAGGCACAAAAACATATCACCTTTATTTCTGACTCCTTGACATAGCATTGCAGGTTCCTCCATGATCTGGTCCCTGCATTCCTTTATAGCTACCTGTAACAGCAAAAGGTCCCTTTTGCTTAAAACTGTTGAATGGTTTCCACTGCTGTTAGGACAAAACCCGGAACTTTGAAAATGCTGCCTGTAAATCCTTGAATGACTCCACTCTTCACCTTGTACTTCTCTTTCTCTACTTTTCTACCCTTCAGAGTCCTTACCCTTTCAGTTATTTAATCTGCCATATTCCTTTCAACCCCAAGGCTGCCTAAAACACTGTCTGATTTTCATACCCCCTTAACTTGAAGTCCCTCCCATCTATTTCTCAGATCTCAGCTCAAATTTTACTTATTTAGGGACACTTTCCCTCTCTTTATTAGAGGTCAGTACTCTTTGTATTGGTTCTTTGCAGCTGCATGTACTGTTCCTTCCTAGCATGTTTAAAAGTTTTATACTGTTTGTTTTGATTGGTTGATTGATATCTTTGTTCCTCACTCAACTGTAAGCTCCATGAGGACAGTGATGGTCTTGTTTGCTCACAATTATGCCTTTAGTACTTAGCAGAGTTCTTAGCATATAGTAAACATGCAGTCAGTAATACTGACTTTAGCAGAATGGATGAAAATAATTGCTTGTAATATTCCTCCTTTTTCCATATGTTAAGCTGTGTAACTTAACATCCCTCTGTTTTTGCACAAATGAATTTCTTGTTTACTGGCACATAGTTACGTAGTATTTAAGACTCAATTTAAGAATCAAATGAGCCTCTAGTGATCTTCTTACAACTTCCTTACCCCTATTAAAAATGGTTTATTACCAAATACTGGTCAATTCTACTCTAGAAATAAATCTTGCATCCAAACATCTCCATTGCTTTGGCTCTACGTCTAAACCATGATCATCTCAGCAATAGGAAATAGAAATTGTTCTTGCTAGTTTTAATCATGCCTTTACCCCTACCACTACTACTTATCCTCTACATGATGGTCAAAGTGAGTTTTTAAAAAGTTGGCATCAGACAGATGGGAGAGGGGAGGAGGGTTTGCTTTTATACATACATAATGAGTACGATGTGCACCATCTGGGGGATGGACATGCTTGAAACTCTGACTCCGGGGATGGAGGGGGAGGAAAGGCAACACACGTAACCTAAACATTTGTACCCCCAAAAAATGCAGAAATAAAAAAGAATTAAAAAAAAGTGTGCACCAGATTATGCACAATTCAATTACTCCCCGTTTCATGGATGATATCCACACTCTTTAACGTGGTTTTTCAGCATTTGGTCCCAATCTGTGTTTGTAGACTCAACAAGCCCCACTGAGCTTCAGTCACATGGACATTTTGCTAATTCTGCGAATGAGCTGTGCTCTCTTTTGCCTCAGAGAATTCATGCATGCTCTTTCTTACTTTCTCTCTAGCCAATTCTTACTCATGTTTCAGGTCTCAGCTCAAATACCATTTTCTAAGAGAATTTTTCTTGACAATCGCAATCTTAATTAAGCCTTTTTTTGTTATTCTTTTTCATAGTACTCCTTTTAATTTGTGGCATTTATCTAGCTTTAGTATTATGTGTGTGTGTGTGTCTGTGTGTATTAATTAGCTTAACTCTACTTCTCACTCCATTTCTTTTTCTTTTCTTTTCCTTTTTTTTTTTTTTTTTTTGAGACAGAGTCTTGCTCTGTTGCTAGGGCTAGAGTGCTGTGGCATCAGCCTAGCTCACAGCAACCTCAAGTTCTTAGGCTCAAGCAATCCTCCTGCCTCAGCCTCTGAAGTAGCTGAGACTACAGGCATGCACCATCATGCCCAGCTAATTTTTTCTATTATTAGTAGAAACAGGGTCTTGCTCTTGCTTAGGCTGGTCTCGAACTGTTGACCTTAAGCGATCCTCCCATGTCGGCCTCCCAGAGTGCTAAGATTACAGGCATGAGCCACTGCACCTGGCTCCCAGCCTTCACCCTATTTCTTATCTCTTGGTGAGTAGGCTCCATGAAGACAGGAACCATTTCTAACTTGTTTAGCATTGTATCCCAACAGCCAATATGGTGTTTTGTACGTGGTGAGTGTTTAACAAATGATGAATAAATAAAGGAATGAACAGCCATTTTTTTCTTTGTATCACTTATCATTAAGCCTATGACATTGATTTCACATATTTGTTTTATATAATGTGATTTCTCCTAGAAGATGGTAATTTCTTTTTCAAGATAATTATGGCTTTTTTATCCATCTTTGTTTTCCTACACCTAGTAGAGTACCTGAAATATAGGTGTATGATGATTATTTATTGAGTGAATGCATGGATATGATATTAATGTGAATTGTGAGTAGTTCCATGTGGCTGGAGCATATGGTTGGCAAAGGGTAGATAAAGTAGGAAGAAAATCAGATTGACTACTTAAAAATTGACCATTATAAGCCTACATATAATTATAAAGTAGGAAATTCAGAGCAAAGGAATTTGGCATTATTGGGTACTGATACATAAGGTTGAAAAACATTTTTTCAGTTTCAGATGTGCCAAGAACATTGACAATCTTTCTGACAAATAGCTCACAAATAGATAGAAGACCATGTCCCTCCATCCTCATTTCTCAAAAGACTTTTACTAAAGCTGAAGCTACTTCCATAAAAGAATTTCAGGATGCTTTCCTGCTTTGCCACTGACAACAGCTGGTGGGGACTTGGAGTTCACACGTCGTCTCTTGAGAAGCAATAGCTGCAGATCTGGTTGGCTTATATGGGAAATGCAATTTCAAAGAACTTTCTATTCAAAAAATTGCACCATTCATTATCTTGGTTTATGCCCTCTGACATTTAATATAGTGTGGATCCAACTCCACGGGCTGATATAAATCTGTCAAAAGGACAAATCTTATATTTGGAAACATTAAGTTGAAGGGACCGTAAGGCCAAGTCTGACTTGGTAAGCAAAAGAATATGAATTGAGGTGCTTATTGCTACACTTCATGGAAGAGAACAGGAAAAAAAGAAAGTAGACCACTGAACTATGATGTCAGAGCTGTAATAGCCAAGAGCTATACAACAACATGACAAACCAGACAAAATGAGTGAGGGCAATGGGTTCAGTACTAATGTGTCGTGATGCTCTACTTTAACATTGTGACTGAAGTGTAAAATGGAAAATGACAGGGAGGCAAGAAAAGTGCCTTAAAAGAACCATGGGAAAATTGTATTAATAAACAAATAAGACATTAAGTATATATAAACAACACATACTTTTTCTTCTGCATAGAGTCTTGCATAATATTAATGCTTAAAATAATATTATATATTGTGTATTTATTGAGAGTGGCATCATCAAGATGGCAAAGTAAGAGACAATGGGCTTTATTGTTCCACAAAAAATATGGATAGTTATTTATAAAACAAAATATCCCCCAGAGGGCTAAAAGCTATAGCAACATAATGGAGAAAAAACACCTGAACACTATCCACATAGAAAGGATTTCTGGCTTGATCAGCATACCTGAGATGCCAGGAGATCAGGAGCAAAGGCAAAAATCAGAGGCTATTGTTATCAGCCACGTAGAGGGAAACACTGTAGTCCCTCATGGTCTGCTCTACAGAGGACACTAGCATCTCTTGCCACCAAGGTAAACAACAGCCATTCTTGCTGAGGAAACTCAGAAAGGGACACTCGGCTGCACATCCCTCCTCCCCCAAGAAGCAACTACTGTTAAGCAGTTTTGAGAAAGAAGTGGCCACCTCTCATATACCCCTACATGCCCTGACACTAAAGCTGCAGCCATTCCATCAGTGCTCACACTCTAGGCCCAGGCTCTATGGCCGAATTGGACCTGTCCACATCTCAGACATTGGAACAATGACCATAGCAAGCTAGACTGCACTTTGGGCTCCAGAACCCAGACCTTATTGTGTGTGCTCAGGTTCTAGGCATTGGCTCAGCTGCCATAGAGTAATGGATCCTGCCTCAATACTGGAGCATGACTGTGCTTCCATTTGTGGCTCCTCAGACATTTCACAAGCATTTGTGCTTCACATTCTGTTGCCAATGTGGCAGTGAGAGTGTCTACATCTTTGGCACCAGTGACATTACTTTCCAAGATACCAGATGCACAGTCTCTCTATGCATACCTGTGCTTCAGGCCTTAGCTCCATTACTGCTCCACAGGTGACACTCATCAGACTCCAATGCCACCAACAATGCAAGTGAACTTGTACACTAGACCCAATGTCAAGAGGGATCCCCTCAGCCACAATGTCCCCAGTGAGAAAAAGAGAGATCAGGATCTTAAGAGACATCACCACCAAAAACTCTAACAATTGTCACCACCATTATAGACATTCACAGCTTTGACTCCTGAGGATACCTGCAATCTTTGTAAACACTGATCTCCAGTGACAGAACCTTCACTGGTGCTGGAACTGCTATATCCTACCCAGCAAGCACACTTGAACCCCCATAAAATCTTTAAATGTTAACTGTTCCACAAAATGTATAGACATGAATGTAAGACAATAAGCAACATTGAAAAACAAACAAAACCAAGGAGACATAACACTGCCAAATGCACATAATAATCTCTCAGTAATCCAAAGAAATGGAGGTTTACAAACTGCCTGACAAAGAACTCAAAATAATATTTTTAAAGGAAGGTTAGTGAACTTCAATAAGATGCAGAGAAACAATTCAATGAAATCAGGAAAAAATTAAAGAACTAATAGAAATGTAACAGAAATTGAAATTATTTATATGCAACAGAGGGTATGATCAACAGCATTCATCAAGCAGAAGAAAAATTTGCAAACCTGAAGACAGATTATTTGAAAATATATAGTCAGAGAAGAAAAAAAGAAAAGAGAATGCAAAAAGGAACAAAGAGAGCCTATGGGATTTATGGGACATCATCAAAATAATATTTATTCAAATTATAGGAGTTCAAAAAGGAGAAGAGAGAGACAACTCTATCCAGAAAGGTTATTTAAATAAACAATAGCAGAAAACTTTCTAAATCTAGAAAAAGAGAAAAATATCCAGGTATAGAAAGATCAAAGGTCCCTAATCAGATTCAATCCAAACAAATCTATACTAAGACACATAATAATTAAACTATCAAAAATCTAATACAAAGAAAGAATCCTGAAATCAGCAAGAGAAAGAAGCAAATAACATATAAGAGAATTTCTGCCACTTGGCAGAACATGCTCCCCAGCCCTACTTGCCAGCTGGTGGGCCATGCCCCCAGAGCACCGCATGATGCTATACCTGCAGTCCAACACTCAGTGACAGATCCACTAAACATAAGCTGCCTGACATCGCATGCCACCATTACACTGGGATCTGGGTGGACTGACTGCCCACAGGCCTGATAACTGCAGCCACAACGAAGATAGCCTCATCCAGAACCACTACAACCACCACAGGGAGACCTTGATAGAGCAATCTCCAACAGTGCCTGCCTCAATGAAGAAGGACTTACCCAGCCCCCTGCCTGAACTTCCATCAGTGCCCTGGGGACCAGTCCATAGTGAACATTCTCCATGTTCTCTTACATGAACATTCTCCAGTATCAGTTTGGACTGTGACAACCACAAGGGAACATGACAATGCAGAAAGCCACATTACAGGATCTTAATGTGTCCACCACTCTCCTGCTGGATCAGTCTTTGGGAATAGAAGCCCTATTTCTTCTCACTAAATAGGAGAGTTCCTAGCAAAGGAGAAGAGGTGCACTGCAAACTTATCTACCATTTGATGCAGCAATTCCACTAATAGTCATCTACCCAAAGGGAAAAAAGATATTCTGTAATAAAGATATCTGCACTGAAATGTTTATGGCAGCACAATTCACAATTGGAAAGATGTGGAAACAACCCAAGTGCCCATCAATAAATGAGTGGATTAATAAAATGTGGTATATGTATACCATGGAATATTACAGAAAATAATGGTGATCTAACATCTTTTATATTATCCTGGATAGAGCTGGAGCCCATCCTTTGAAGTGAAGTATCACAAGAATGGAAAGACAGGCACCACATGTACTCACCATCAAATTGGTACTAACTTACCAACACTAAGGTGCTCACATGGAAGTAATATTCATCAGGTGCCAGTCAGGTGGGCGGAGGGTGGTGAGGATGTGTAAACTCACAACTAACGGGTGTGGAACACACTGTATGGAGGAAGGGTATGCTTGTAGCTCTGGCTTCGGTGAGGTAAAGGCATTATATGTAACCAAAAAGTTTGTACCTGAAATTTGTACTATAATATCCTGAAATTTAAAAACAAAAAAACAAAAAAACACAAGACATAGATTCTTGAATGGATTAAAAAACATGATGAAACTATGTGCAGCCTACCAGAGACTCACTCAGCTTTAAGGACACACATAGACTGAAAGTGATAGGATGGAAAAAGATATTCTATGCAAATGGAAACCACAAGAGAGAAGGAGAAGCTATATTTATATCAGATAAAATAGACTTAAATGAAAAACTGTTAAATAAGACAAAGAATGTCATTATATAATGATACAGGGACCAAATTATCAAGAAATATATATGGACCCAACATTGAAATATCTAATATATAACCTAAATATATAAAGCAAATGTTAACGGATCTTAAGGGAAAGACTACAATATGCGTGACCCCATTGGGAATAACATTAACTGACTGCAGTGCTTATGTGCAGTCCCTTTTGCCTTTAGTCTTATAGACTCCACTCTTTTTCAAAGTTACTTAGGTCTGCACCTTTTTCCCATTCTCTTCAGAGACGTTGTTTCATACATTTGTAACACAGCTAGATTCTCCTGTCATAGTCTGTATTCCTCTCATCTCCTAAATGATTTTTTAAAATATTTGTATACATTAATGGTCACTCTCTGTGCTATAAAATTCTATATATTATATATTGACAAATGTATAATATCTTGAATCCATCATTAAAGTATTATATAGAATAACTTTACTACCCTAAAAATCCCCTATGCTTTGCCTGTTCCTTTTAGGAACTGGTCATTATGTCCATGGCCATTTTGTCTCTGTCCTCTCCTTATCTCCAGTTCCCACATACTTTTCAAAGGCATATATCTTTAAATCCCTTTCTGTATGCTCTGCCCTGGATTGACCTATAGGTAGCTCATCTTCCTGATAATTAGCAGAAACACCGCTTTGCTGTGGTTTCAAAATAAACTTAGTAGAAAACATATCACACTCGTCTAGCACTTTTTATGTAGCACCTCAGAACACTTTACTAATTAAACAAACCTCCAAAGCTGAGTAAGATTTTTATCAATGATTATGTTGAGTCAGAAAACCTTTCCCAAGGTCATAGAAAACTGCCCAAATCATAACCATGGAAAGAGTATTTCATTTCCATGTGCTATTTACTCAGACAAGGTTGTCTTCTACAATAACAAATGAGGAAAAATAAAATCATATTTCCCCATCTCCCTCCTTCTTCTCCCCTGGGAATCAGGTATTTTTGGGAAGCAAGAATCTTGGATAGCTCACAGCTACATTTGGGAGTCTTTCAATGGCACAATTTCAATCCAATCTTGCTTCTGGTACTTAGGAAACCAGACATAAAATCTCTGTCTCTGTAGGGGATCTGAGCAGTCACACACTTTTCTCCCCAATGCTGTCTGCCTATTTTTGCCCAAAGACACAATGACTATTTTAGGTAACTTCATACTGTGACCAGGCTTGTGTTATGTAAATAAAATGAAGACATTTTAGGCTGAATTAACAGATAATTTTAAAGCAAGATAATTTATAGGAGACCGTCTAAGTACTTTGGGTAGAATTTAAAACTTCCTTTATAATACTGGCTTTAGCATCCACATGAGAAGCTATTTTTTTTCTCAGCTTACAGTCTCACTCTCTTTCTTAGCCTAATACTTAGTTATTTACCCAGAGCTAATTATCTGAGCAAAGTGTGGTTCTGTTGATTTGAAACTTTCCTTTCAAAAATAAAGAATGAGTTTGGATAAATTATAACAAGCATTTGCTTCAACACATTTTAAAGGGAATCTCTAACACATAGAAGGTATAACTATGAGATGTTCAGCATAATAAAAATATATTGAATATTTTATTAACTTACACAATATGTGTTAATAGCATTAGCTTTCTTGTGGAAAGTTAAAAATCATGAAACTTTTATACTTCAGAAAAATAAAATTTTTTGAAAGCATTGTCTTTATAAGGATGCATATTCTAAGTGAAGTATCACAAGAATGGAGAAATAAGCATCACCTGTACTCACCATTAAATTGGAACTAATCAACCAACACTTATATGCACATATGGAAATAGCATTCATTGGAAATCAAGTGGGGTAGGGGAGGAGGAGATGGGTAAATTCACACGTAACAGGTATCCTATCTGGGGGATGGGAACACTTATAACTTTGACTTAAATGGTATGAAAGCACTTTATGTAACCAAAACATTTGTACCCCCATAATATTCTGAAATAAAAAATAAATAAAGGAATTATTAACATTATATACATAAAGCATTCTTTTTAAAGGAAGTAGAATAGGAAATTCACTATGTTAAAAACTGTGTTAATCCACTTTCCTGCCTGTCTACCCCCAAATATTTTCTGGTTTCCTTACTGTCACTGGCACCAGGAATCTACCAGGAACCAAGCTCAATAGTTTAACATAAACTAACTTTGGCTTATCTGCCACCTCCAATGTCTTATCATATGCCATATTCTGTAGAGTTAATCTTATTGCTTTTTGAATCCCCTTTCTATTCTTACTGCCACTCTGTCCCCCCCATCTCTACATAGTTTTTATTTAGGATACTGAGGAAAAATGTAGCGTGCCCTCCTGACTCCTTTTTCTCCTTGTCCATGTATCCCACATAAGGCTGACAAACTAATCCATTTAAAGCATTGACCAATCACATTTTCTGCTTATTCTATTGATTTCCCCATTGCTACTGAATGAAATATATACTCCCCACTGTAGTTCTCAAGACTTTTTAAAATTTTGGACCCTAAGAACTTTTTTGCTCCAGGAAAACACAACTATTTGCTGTTCCCTGACATTGCCTCCCATTACACGTTACCCAATTTTCTTACCTCTCTGTATTTCAACTTTAACTAGAATGTTTTTAGTAGCAAAAAGTCAAACGAGATACTGTAACTAGAGGAGGGCATTGTTTCATGGTTACATCAGTTCAGGAAGGGTATACGCTGTGTGTTCTTCTTGGAAGACAAGGTGTATTCACGTATGAAAGTCTTCAATGGCCTACAGTAAAGAAACTTGTTTAGATTTGAACAGATTTTCCAAATTCATTGGACCATATACAATGCTTTTTACTGCAAACAATTTCTTAACATGACATATGCTTTTGTTTATGCTGTTATTTCTGCCTGGCATGAACTTCTCCCCACTGGTCCTCCATGCAACTAGCAAATCCCATCTCTTCTTCGAAGCTTATCTTAAATGCTCCCTCCTCCACAAATCTCTTCTTGAATCACTATCAAACAGGTCTCCCCATAGAAACTTTGTAGCACTTTTTTAGTATCTTTCTTATGGCACATACCTTACTCTGACTTTTGTTAAATTTCTTCAAATTAGCAGTCTTAACCACCTGACAAAACTATAAACTTTCTGAAGATAATGGATATATCTTCATTTTTCTCAATACAATTTCCAGAGACTAACATTGTTTCTTGTACATGCAAAGAGTTCAATATATATTTATTGCATTGAACTTTGTAATAATAGCAACATTCCTTTTTATAAATTTTTAAATACATTATTTTATTTGATCCGTATTGCTCTGAAGCTGGCAGGGATTATCACCCTTATATTTGAGAACTGAATCCAATGTAATTTCTTATCCTGTGTAAAAAAACAAACAAACAAAAAACCAAAACAAAACTACTGGACACAGTCATACATTACCTTCCTAATATTGAGAATAACTTATCTGCTTACTCCAGAACACAATCTAAGAATATAAAACTGTGAACCAACTCAAACAGTATTTTTTTTTTAAATCAAGACTCCCTTCAAGACCTTTACCTCACTAGGACAAAAATCCAAAGTATTATGTCATAAATTCTCCCTCAACCCAATCATTGAAAGACCTGCTTTAAAACCAGGCAGACCCTAAAATACTAGAAATGTCCTTCTCTGAGTTCTCAGATCTGGGATACTACCACAATTCTGTCATGGTTTCTCCTCCTGCAGGTAAGTCTAATAAAAATAGTTGTGCTTCATCAATAGATTTTACTGGTGGTTTTCTGGGGAAATCAATGGTTGACACTTATAAATTAAAATCCTGATGCATAAAAGATTTAAAAATTACCCAAGTTAGTTGTTAGATAGGAAATGGCAGAGCTAGGATTTATAACCAGGCTCTGAAATTTTTATCCACAAAGACTTTCCTCCACTTTCTTCTGAATTTTGTCATTTCTCTGAAACAGTATAAACCTTAAGTAGCTGTTAGAAGTTGTATAAAATTAATTTGCCCATAACCACTCCTTCTTATAAGTATGTTCCATTCATATATTCAAGTAAATAAAAAATATTTCTTGAGTCCTTATCACATACTAGGCATTGGGGATATATCTATGACAAAACAAAGTTCCTGCTTTCAAAGAAGTCTTATCCCTAGTTGGGATAGGGTGGGGAGCAAACAGTAAAAAATAACAGTTAAAGTACAAAATGATAGAGGGATTTCAATTATAAGAGGGCTGTTCACAAAATATCCAGCCTTGTAATAACATTGTCATTATATTAACAATGGCTGGATATTTTCCAGACAGCCCCCGTATATGGGGTTGTCAGAGAAAGCCCATCTGAAAGGGTGACATGAGGTAATATCTCAAAGAAGTTAGTGAGAGGGCTGTTCAGATATCTGTGGGAAAACCCTTTGATGTGCTCATTGGACAAAGCCTAAACTAAAAAGACATTTATGTTTAAATAATGCTACACTTGAGCAATCATTTTATAGAACAATATTTGTGGACTGAATCAATGCTGTAAGCAGTTTAAGGCTATGCCATTGGTATCTGCCACTTTACATTCTAGTGCTACTTTGATTATAAATAACCCCCCTGCTTGCTTTTGCATATCTAAGGCACCTTAATTCCTGATGGGTGATAGGTGACCCTTTCCTCTGATTAATTTTGCTTTGTGATTCCTATGTAAATTTCTGTGTGATACGAAGTGCTTAAAAATCTACTTTCCTTCTGAAAGCCCAGGAAATCATAGCATTTGTTCCC
>CAUYMX010035926.1:0-69882 GCA_963573855.1 Lepilemur septentrionalis
TCAGGTCCCATGAACTAACCCAAAGTCTATAAGGTTGTAACGTTAGCTGACATTTATTGAGCATTAAAAACAGCCCAGACACTGGGCTAAGTCACTCATGTGTTACTTTGATCCTCTCAGCAGCCTTATAAAGTGGGTATAACTATTTGTCTTGTTTTGAAGGTGAACAACTAAGTTTTACATAGGTTACATATATAACTCACTTGAAGTCACACACCAGAATGAAAACTACAATGCCTATGTCAGAGGATTAAAGGAGTTTAGATAGATAGATATGTAAAGTGCCTGACAGAAGCTATGGCATTTACTAGGTAGTCCAATGTAATCTCTCTCCCCTTATTTTGAAATGCTACCCTCAAAAAGAATACCTACCACTTCTGTAAGTTTCTGCAGTCATTTTCCAAGCATTATCCTACTTAGGTAGGCCAGCTCTTACTTCCCCTATTTCAGAAATGGGAGATGAAGCAACTTGCTCCAGCTCATAGCTAGTAAACTGAGACACAATGTAATTTCAAGGCAGTAAAGGATATGTTCTTCAGGGAGGTATCCCCATACAGAATAAAAATGCCATGGGAAAATTTAAAATACAAAAGATAACCTTCTAGGGTGAAAATCAAGTTACTTATAAGTAAAATATTGCCAATTTTCCTATAAACACATGGATAAAAACAGGTTCGGAACCAGGAGAATATTTCAGTTCTGACTTCAGGAACAAATTCAGATGGCTACTAATTTTTTTCTATTATAAGTGTTCTCACTATGTTGTACATGTAATGAATGTGATGAATGATGGATACAGCCAGAACTCTCCTAATCCAAATCAATCATGCATTTGTAGAAAAATGAGCTAGAAAAATATTTGGATGTCATGGTTCCTGCTTTGTTTTCATGCATTTTGATTTTTTTAAATCCTTAGACCTGGTGAACCTAAGAATCTGTAGAGTACAATATCCAAAGTCTAGAAAGTCCATTTTATTGGTCTCAATTGCTCTTTTAAAAAAATATAAACTGTGTAAATCAATGTGCACCTGCATCAAAATCAACTGGCCTAATTAATCAGACTAAGCCTTGAGGAAATTCTCATTTTGCCTTTTTGATAATCCCATTCTGTAAGTTTCCCAATTTTAAGTACAACACTTTAGTCTTGAAAAATGTTACGATTTGTTATCACAATAAATTTTTCAAAAGGAAACGTAAGTAAACCCCATCATCCATTGTAGTTCTTTCTTATTTTACTCAAGGAAGCCCTATTGTCAATTTCTTTGTCACTATTTTGTGCACGCTTATCTTCACATACAGAAACACTACGTTAAAACCAAAGGCAAAACAACAGAAAAGCTGATCATTTTCAAAACTTAAGATTCTCCTCATCCAAATCTTCCCTTTGCCTCTTTTGTGATCAGAAAAATCGATAGCAATGATATAACGTTTCATAGGAATTCCCTTCTGAACAAACTTGTTATTACCCTAGACAAAAGAGAATGCTCACACTACTTCTCCCTAAATCAAAGAGAATATGCCATTCACAATTGTTCAATGTATTAAAGCAAGAGGAAATAAAGCAATAGACCAAAATACAGTCAGTTCTTCATTCACTTTCCTCTCCTGGTTGGCACAACAAGGATTCATAACCAGAAACTTCAGAATCTAGGACAGTGTGATTCAGTTTTCACCTTGTGTCTTCTGCTCTGCAAACTGCAGAAAGTCAACTAATAAGACAAGCTAGGTTTGAATGATCCTTCAACATCCATTTATTCTCAAGCAAGGCCTGAAAGGCAATATGGAATACCCATCTGAAATGTTCTATGTCCTTAAGAAAATGATCTATTGAGAACTTGAGGAAAAAATGAGCCAGGAATGTAGGTCAGCCAACCTAATGAGGAGCTTTCAAGTCCAGAAGAGCTCAGAAGGATGAAAGCTTCCAGAGAATTGAAACTATGGTTCCCTAGAAATAAAGTTACCTCACAAAATAATTCAAATGTATTTGAATCTCCCACATTTGGATCATAATGTGTGATGACATAAGAAAAAAAAATTTTTTTGAAGTCATTGCCAAATGGGTGAGAGCCAGGGATGGATTTTATAGACAGCACTAGGTGACCACTCAGTGGGCTGTTAAGCATAAAGAAAATCCACACTGGGGAACAAAGGGAATCTGGTGGGGCAAAGAGGCCCTCTTGTCTCCAGGGCTCCAGGCTACGCTGCAGCTCACTCTACTGTGGCTCGGATGCCTCTGAAGGCCGCAGGCTGCTTCTTGCCAGCTCCCACCCGGGGCTGTGAGTCCACACCTGGCCGACCTCCTACTCCATGCTGTCAGGATTCGGGGAGCTCTGGATCTTCTTGCTCTCTACTCCAAAGGTAAATACACATTTGAAGGTTAATTATGAAAATACTCTCAGGTATTTTGAAATGTGCGGTACAGTCTCATTGACTCTTGCACCCTGCTGTGCAAGAGATGTCAGGGCTTCTTCCTCCTGTCTGTCTGAAACTCTGTGTCTTGTGACCAATGACCCATGCCCTTCCTCTGCCATCCCCCAGCCTCTCATCACATCAAGTTACTGTACCTCTATGAAGTCAGTTTTGCAGATTCAACACGTAAGTGACATCATGCTGCATTTGCCTTTCTGAGGTGATGGATATGTTAATTAGCTTGATGCCACCATTCAAAATAGTGCACATGTATATAAACTTCACATTGTACCCCATACATGTATGCAACTATGACTTGTCTATTAAAACTAGTATCAGTAAAACCATAATAAATAAAATAGATGCAGGAAGCATGGCTGGACCACCCCACATACTTGCTCTAGCTTCTTCAGCTGTCCATATTCCCTGGCATCATCTTGTTTAGCCTTCTGTGGCAGATCTTTCCACCCAGGAGGATACAGCAGATTCTTAACATAAAGTTGGGAAATTTCCTAGTGAGCCCCTTCTGGCCCTAGCCCTCCTCAGAAGGAGAGTTCAAGGTCTTCCCATGTGGCTGCCCAGCCTGGAGAGAGTTGGCTTCCCCAGATGTTTCCTGGGGAGTGGTGTGTCCTCCTTACTCTTCCGCATGGCTTTTGGTGCTTTGGGTGGATGGGGAGGCCATGGGGCCATGCTGGGTGGCTGTACTTGAATTGGGGCTCATCTGTAGGTTGGGTAGAGGACTCACAGTGACTGTGGCTTTTCTGGTCTCCTCTGGTATCTCCTGCCCATTGAATCAAATGCCCCTCAGAATTTGAAAGAAGGTGGGACTCTCTCTGGAGTCAAGGGTCACAAACTGTTTCAGAAATGTTTTCAATTCCTCCTAGAAGAAAATAAGTGGATGTCTCATACCTTTCATGTATGATGTCGCTTTTAAGGTCCCCCCAGTTATCTCCATCAAATGGCAGAGTCTTGGCTGTCATGGTGCAGAGCACAACCCCCAAGCTCCACACGTCCACCTCTGGTTCCATATAATCCTCATTCAGGAACTTCTGGGGCATAAAAACAGGGAGTTCCACAAAAGGTTTCCAGTTTGATCTCTTCACTACACGTCATGGCAAATTCAAAGTGAGCTCATTTGATACTGTCATTGTCATCAAGAAGAATGTGGGGCTTCATGTCCCTGTGGATAATCTGGTTCTCATGGCACTACTGCATGGCAGCCAGGATCTGCTGGAATTGGGCCCTAGCCTCCTTTTCTTCCCTGTGGCCATGTCTCAGTATATGCTGGAAAAAGTCTGACCACTGGAACATTCTGTTATTCAGTCGAGGGTGTCTTCAGTCTCAATGACATCCAACAGCTTAAGGATGTTTGGATGATTCAGGTTCCTCATGGTTTTGACCTCCATATTGACACTTTCCAGACCATGGAGGGTCTGACTGGACATGATTTTGATGGCTACCTGGGTCCCAGTAGGAAGGTCCTGGGCCAGCATCACCTTGGTGAAGCTGCATCAGCTAATTTTCTTCAGGAGCTTATAATTGTTAAGCACCTCAGTGGACAAATTGGAGGCCACGCCCTGCTGCTTGGTCACCTATAGCTAATACTAACTCTACAGTAGTTATGCTAAGTAACTAATGAACACTAGCAACTACACTACCTAGGCTAGAAATACTAACAATACTAGCTATATAAACCAGGCTAACAATACCATTGATACTAACTATGCTCACAATACTAAGTACACTGTGCTAACACTAGTGACCGACAATACTAACTGTACTAACTACACAAACAATGCTTAGTATAAAGTCTTGCTATGGTCAATCTTTACAAGTCACCAGCAGCTTCCTGGGCAATAAGGACTGGTTATGAAATTACTAAAACCTAGGCTAATCCTAGGTTTTAACAATTCTTAGGTATTAGTAATTCCATAACAATGGCTCTTTCTGAGGTCAGAGCAAGAAATGTGCTGATCAGGGCTGGGGATAACCCAGAGTGGTTTGTTCCTTTCTTGGTCATAAGAACATTTTCCTCTTTAAAGAAAACAAGTGGTTTTTTTTGTTCACTTGGTTATAGAGATTGATATTAAAGTCTACAGCCATACCACACTGAATGTACCCAATCTTGTCTGATCTCAGAAGCTGAGTAGTGTTGGGTCTGGTTAGTACTTGGATGGGAGATTGATATTTAGTTTATTAGAATTTTAAACCTATACAATGTTTCAGGGACTGTTACATTGAGTAGGAGCTCATGGTGCAGGTGGAGAAAGATTTCACATGCATAAATTAAGATATAAATGTTAAAAAAGTGTATTTTATGTTTTAGAGAGACAGAATAAGAGAGAGAGAAAGAGAGAAAGTAGAAGGGGAGAACAGGGAGATGAAGTGGCATCCCAAAGAAAGAGAAGGGAGATGCCAGCAGCAAGGCCAAGTGGCTTTCTGCTATTACGGGACAAATGGAAAAATAGTAATTGTTGTGGAGCAATTAGCAGGCAATGGAAAGACATCAAGTTGTTTTTCTTGTTTCTTCTGTTCCTGGAGACTTGGTTATCTCTGAAATATAGTCAGGCTTATCACAGGGTATGTGATTTTTGCCCCTGAGATATGGTTTAGGGCAGGAAATGAATGCCTGGAGTTTACCCCGCTGCCCTCTAGTCTGGAGCTTTCTCAGGAACACCTTTAGGCTATAGAAACAAATTCTAAAGCTGTGAGCTGGTGAATATGGAGAGAAAGATTTACATTTCCTTTCTTTTGGCTCTTTTATGATGTTTGTGAAAACAGTTCCAGCAGGTTGCCTGCCAGCAGAGAGAGTTCATGGGATTGATCTTTAGCTATCATTAGAAAATTAGGCGATTGGATATTTTCCTGTTATTTCAGCAAGGCCTTCCTTACAGTTTGAAAATCTGTGATATCTTTAGGCTCCTAAAGACCTCATAATTTCTATACTTGAAATATTCCATTCCTTTTTCTTTAAATTCTGATTGGTGTCAGAGTGATGCTAAAACATTGCTGACATCATGATATATCAAAATGTCTTCTGTGGTGTGTGATACACAATAAGGTCCATTATTAACAGCTATAGAGCTGCCAGGATGATAACTGTCATCATGATTACCCCACACAATCATCAGATTTGTCATCAAAAACCTCAGAGGCCAGGGAAAGAGACAAGATGGCAGACAAGAAACACCTGCAGCCAGAGTGTCTCTGCAAGAAGGCAAGATTTTAGATGAATGTGAAAAAAACAAACAGGCAGAGAATCATAGATTGGATGAATGTCAGAAGGAAGGGTCCCTGAACCTACAGGAGACTCCATGGGAAGAGGTTGTGGAGCAGAACTGGAAGGAGAAAGGCATCAGCAGGTCCCAAGCTGCTGGAGACACCTGCTGCCACCAGTGCAGAGATGGCTGCCATCAGTGCATGGTGAGCCTCTTGTGGACAAGGTACTGGGCTCCCAGCTCCCTTGAGCCATGACCTGCCCCACAGACCTCAGCTGATTAGCAGGCGCCATATTGCTTCATTCACCCCTTTTCCTCTCCTACCTGTGGCTGCCAAAAAAGACAATTTAGCCACCACCTGGAGCCATTCACAGTGAATGGGACCTTTTCATCTGGGCCTTGGCAGCAGACTGAGGGGTACTCGGACTGTGAGCTCCCTACCTGCTGACCCTCCCTGGTAGTGCTTTCCGGAGATTCCAGTAGAGCAGGCAAACTCTGAGACAGAGAGACATTAATCCAGCATGGCCGCGCTGTGGGTGACTTGAGACCAGCATTCTTCTCCCTGGCAAAGTCACTGATTCATCTCTGGTGCCCAGGAGACAGGCCTCTGGTGCCCAGGAGACAGGCCTGCAGGCCAGATCCGATACAACCAGGTCTCGATTGAATTGCCCAGGGGCACAGAAGAGATATTTGTAAACTAATCTACTGAGGTGTGTGTGCCTTCAGGGGTAGATCAGAGTGGGTCCTATCTGTAGAGGTGCTAAAGAGGAAACCCTCCTCCCATGAAAGGGTCATGTTCCCAGCTCAAGCCAGGATCCTGGGCAGGGAACCACCTGGCTTGCATCACAGTCAGGGGAGCTCAACTGGCTTGAGGTCCTGACTGCTGGCAGAGGCCTGGGAGAAACTGAAGCATAGGGGAGGCTGAAAAGGAACAAGGCCTGCTCCAGACTGCCAGTCTCAGGCACCTCCACCCCCCTACACAGACTTTTTGGCTTAGTGGGGCCATTTCAGCTCCTCCCTGAAAGGTTTGCCCAGCAGCAGAAACAGAACTTTGATGTTTGCTAACAGCATTTGTGGAGCTTGAGGGCAGGCTTACAGAACCCAGCACTGCTCAGCCTCACTCCCCCATCTCCTCCTGCTGAGGTGGAGAATAAGGACACACCTAGAAATCCTTGGACTCTACTCACCACCTGAAGAACTCGAGTGCCTCTCCAGAGAAACAAGAGCTAGCTATGGGACCCAAAAGCATTGTAGCTAGCTCCTCCCGATTTGCATGCCTTTTTACGGCATTTACTGACTAATCACACAGAGTGTGGTTGAATCTCACCCACAAACACCACCTACTGGCTCAGAGACTAAACTGGGCATGTCATTATCTAAACAAAAATCTAAAGGTAAGAAGCAACAGTTGTTCCAGGTGGGAAGGAATCAGAGAAAAAACTCTGGAAGTATGAAGAAGCAAACTGAAAGCACACCCCCAAAAGGAAACACCAGCTCTCTAGCAATGGATATCAACCAAATTCAGAACACTAAAATGACAGAATTTTGAACAGAGATTGTAAGAAAACCCAATGATATGCAAGAGAAAATGGATACCCAACACCAAGAAACCACAAAGAAAAATCCAAAACTTGGAAGAAAAATTCACTAAAGAAATTTAAATATTAAAGAAAAATCAAACAGAACTTCTGGAAATGAAGAATATATCCAAGAAATTACAAAATACAGTGGAAAACCTCAAGAATAGGCTGTAGATCAAACAGAATAAAGAATCTCAGGGATTGAAGATAACACCTTTCAACTAAATAAGTCAGTTGCAGAGAGAGAGAGCAGAGAAATAAGAGAAAAGAGCAAAGCCTAAAAGAAATTAGGGATTATGTGAAGAGGCCTAACATGAGAATTATACACATCCATGTTAGTGAAGAAGAAAATACACAAGGGTTAGATAAACTATTTGAAAATATAATGGAGGAAAATTTCCCAGGCCTTGTTAAAAATCTAGATATCCAGGTACAAGAAGCTCAGAGGACTCCTGGGAGATTCATTGCAAACAGGAAGATACCATATCACGTAATGATCAGACTAGCCAAAATAACCACAAAAGAGGCCCTCCTATGAGCTGTAAGGCAAAAGAAGCAGGTAACTTGCAAAAGAAAACCTGTCAGACTAACTGCAAATTTCTCAACTCAGACCTTACAAGCCAGAAGAGACTGGGGCCCCATTTACACTCTTCTCAAACAGAATAATGCCCATACTATAATCTTGCACCCCACAGAACTAAGTTTCTTATATGAAGGAGAAATAAAGACCCTCTCAGACAAGCAAAGACTGAGGGAATTCATCAAGACAAGACCTGCCCTCCAGGAAGAACTCAAAACAGTGTTACACACGTATCGGCACAGTAAACACTCACCAATGTAAAATCATCCAAAAGCTAAAGGCCAAAGGCCAGGTACCACAATGTCTCAAGAAAGAAAACAAAGCAACAAAGTTCAACTCAACAGGATGAACAGAAATCTGCCCCACTTATCAATTCCTTCAATAAATGTGAATGGCTTGAACTGCCCACTAGAGAGACAGGCAGGCTGAATGGATAAATACACACAAGCCAAGTATCTGCTTTCTTCAGGAAATACATCTAACCTACCAGGATGCATTTAGACTAAAAGTGAAGGGATGGAAAACAACATTTCATACAAATGGGAGCCAAAAGAAAGCTGGCATAGCAGTTCTGATTTCAGATAACTTAATCTTCAAATCAACAAAAGTAATAAAAGATAAAGATAGTCACTACATAATGGTGAAGGTTACAATTCAACAAGAAGACATAATAATTCTAAATATTTATGCACCTAACTCAGATGCACCCAGATTCATAGAGCAAATCCTACTTGATCTAAAGAAAATGATAAATAGCAACAGCATAATAGCCAGAGACTTCAACACAACCAAATTTGAAGCAGCAAAAAAAACCTTCCTGAAAAGTTCCAAACCAGGTGGTTTCACACCCAAATTTTACCAGACCTACAAAGATGAACTGGTGCTTACCCTATAGAAATTATTCCACAACATTGAGAAGGAAGGAATCCTCCTCAACATGTTTTATGAAGCCAACATCACCCTGATACCAAAACCAGGAAAGATGCAACAAAAAAAGAAAATTATAGACCAATATTCCTTATGAATATAGATACAAAAATTCTCAACAAAATCCTAACAAACTGAATTCAGGTGTTTATCAAAAAAATAATCCATCATTACCAAGTGGGCTTCATCCCAGAGATGCAGGGATAGTTCAACATATGCAAATCTATAAATATAATTCACCACATAAATAGAAGCAAAAACAAAGACCATATAATCCTACCAATAAACACAGAAAAAGCATTTGAAAAAATTCAACACTCTTTTATGATAAGAATGCTTAACAAAATAGGCATAGACAGGACTTATCTAAAAAGTATACAAGCCATCTATGACAAACCCACAGCCAACACGATACTTTTAGAGAGCATTTTGAGAGAACAAGAACAAAGGTGCCTAAATATATTTATAAAAATGATATGAAGAATATGTTAACTTAGAAAAATGTAGACCTGACTCTCAAGAGGGTTTTTTCCCTCTAAAACTAATGTAAAATAGCAAGTGATTTTTACAGGGCCTTCATTGCTATACATAGGATTTGGGAAGTTGTGATCCAGGGTGTTCACACCCATCCTGCACTGCAGTCAGACGGGTGTTCACCCTTTCTCACAGATTAGTCACTTGTTTTCTTGAGAAATAGGCCTGAATAACATGTCTACTAGCACAAATGAATAATGAGTTAATTGCTTCCTTATTTGCATCTAATCATATAAATGTATTTAGCACACCCAATAATTTGAGATTGGCATGTTTGAGAGATTAAGGTTTGTTCTTCAGAAGAATTCAATGATAATTATTTATTATTTTTAGGATTTTGTGGCTAGAACAGAAAAATAAAGTATTCCTTGGCTAATGAGTACTATTGGCTTTTAGAGAAGTTAATCTTGACAATACATACATTTAAAATATGTATTTCTCCCAAACATTTATTAGTTGGGTCTTGTTAGCCAATCAAACATTTTAGAAACCAGAAAAGCTTAACTCGAATATTTTATGAATTAATCTACTTTAAGTTACAGAAAACTCAACTACAATTGAACTGAATAAAAAAATATATAAATGTAGGAATAACTGACACAAATAAAGTCATGTCTGTGTCTATTAATACACCACAACAGTTCAGCAGCAGGGCTGGCTGTAGGTGCAGTTCTGTCAAGAGAGTCCTGACACTTCCTATAGGCTCTGTCCTCCTTTTTACCAGCTTTATCTGGAGGGTGGCTACTCTCCAAGTGCAGCAGTGCAAGCCCCTACCATGTCTGCTTTAGGAGGAGAACGTCTGGCCTGGTCCTCTTACAGCAGAGAGAGAAAACATCTTTTTATACAAAAGCCCCAGGCGAAGGTATCCTTGTGAGCCACCAACCTGAGGTGGGTCACGCAGCCGCATCTGCATAGGTTAGTTAAGTCAGTGGTGTCAGGGAGAGATGGTGGGCCGTGAAATACGATTGACTTAAGCACGTCAGGGTGGACCCCGAGCTAAAATGGAGCCCAGCGCACCCGAAATGCACCGCTGGTTCGGAGGAGGGAATTCGCAAAGAAATGTGCAGTTGATGTTACGAGAAGAGGAAATGCAGCGAGAGGTTGATGCTGAGGGAACGAACCAATGTCCACACCAACATTACACAAAGAAATTGTAAGTCACGACTGCCAAGGTAAAATTCATGGGCATATCTAACAGGTTTCCCAACCATGGTAAAACAAACTCTTTCATACACGTCTTGAAGCTAAGTGCATTTTCTGTGGCATATGTAGGAAACGTTATTTTAATAACATTGGTCAAAGAGCCTCTAACAGGGAACTTTTACAGATTCTTTTATTGACTAAGGAGAAATTTGATAATGAAATTCAAGTATTGAAAGCTCATTACAAGAAAGGGCGGTGGCCAGCTGTCCTTGTTCTCTGCAGAGCATGCAACCAGCCACGTGTGCTTAGGGTGGAACACGAAGGGCTTATACATGATGTAAGTAAGACCTCCCTGTGCGTGGGCTATTAAATCCTGGGATGTGCGCTCAGGGAGGCTCTGGAATTTACTCTGGAGTCCTACATAAAACAAAATGTTGTCTTTATTATTTTATTTATATGATTCAGAAAAATTCTGTTTAAAGTATAAATTACATAACTTTTTAATAAATATTTAATAAACATTGTTTTTTTAGGTTGATATTTTAAAGTAGAAAACATCAGCCACAATTAGACTAAAACAAGAAAAATTCTTTTCCAAAAAGAATTCATTCCCAATTCCACATTTGGATTACCAAATCAGCAAAATGTGACTGACTATATTTTATAGATACAGCAAGTGTGTCTTAAAACATTAGCTGCAAATCTTGTATTTAAATAATTATCTCTTAAACAAAATCTATTCAGCATATAAACACCTTAGGTATAGGGTTGCTAGAACATGGGAATAATTCAGTCTATGAAATTAACACCAATAGTTTTTCTGAGGGCATAAAATCAGCCAGTTTTCAGTTCTCTGCAATTTAAATCATATTAGCATACATTAGTCATACTGGAAATCGAATTTTTCAATTCTGCTAGTCAGGGAACTCGTGTCAAGTAATTATGGGATATAAGCACTGGTATTGTGCACAGCTACGCACGTACCCTAGTGAGAAGGGAGCACTTAGCTCAGAAAGAAAATGTAATGCAAGAATATTGCAACTGACAATCAAAAGTCCATTAGATTCAATGTATTTTTTCCATTGCTTCTTAATAGTTCTACATTTCATTCTTTGTATTCTAAGCGTGCATAATGACATCCTACAACCAACATTTTTATTTTTCCTTTGTGATAGCAAAGGCCTACAATGGCAGTAAAGTAAATGGTGCTTTTTTTAACATTAAAAATTAGAGAGTTTGGAAATAAAATCCTTGAATTTACATGATCAATCTATGAAAACTAATATCAGAAATGTATTTTTTAAATGTGGAAGTTGGAAATGGGCTTTTAGATTTCCATAGTTACTAAGAAATGTTGCTCCTCTTAAATGGATAATGAATTTGGTGCCAGTAAAATTCATCTCTATGATGAAATCAATTCTATTTGAAACAAAACAGAAATACCTAGTTTTGGATCATGAGTCATGTAACTAGTGAAAGGTTTTGTTTTGGGGGGTGTTTTTATAACAAAATTGAATGAAGAAAAAGTGACAGGTATCCTTCTAAAAGGTGCCTAGCAAGAAACAATTTTGATGCAAATAAATGGAAAGGCACAAAAATTTATTTTCTGTGATTAATTCAGGTAGCCACCGCCATACTGGTTAAATCCAGATGCACAATAAGCTACTTCCCGCCGCAGAAGTCTGTTACAGCACTGAGAATTCTGACCTGTGACCACAGCTATTTCTTCCCAGAGAAGATGGGCTCACACAGCTGCTGAAGATTGCTAAATTATCCTCATCTGTGATGGACAGATGTGCAATTTTAAGACTCTGATGCGAAATTATCTGAACATCAGAAGCAACAATATCTCATTCTGTCTCTTTAAATAATTTTCAAAATGAATTTTATATAAATAAATCCTACATCCTTTGTTTTCTAACGCCAGCTCTGCTTAAGTTTTATGCATTTAACGATTTGCTCACATCATAAATACAAATTTGCAAATTCATTCACAAGCATTGCATTGGCTCTTAAGAAAATACGTCATCTGAATTTTAGCATTTGGTGGGTGGAAAATTTCTGGTGTACTGTTGCCAGACCCTCAAAGTCTCCCCAAAACACACAGGACATTTCTGTATGTCAACGTCAGCGTGCTGTGCCACCGCTGAGAATATCTGCTTTCAAAGCCTTGCGCTGCATCAATCTGCGAGTGAATTCCACGTTCTGGGGGACGCTGACTCGCCATGTATCACGCGGGCTGTCCTGCGCCACTGGCGGCCCCACCTACTGGTGTCATGTGGCCCACATGTCAGTCTTGTTCTTGGCTGTTCTCACGGATGAATGTCAGACTAACACGACTCCGGAGAGCAGGAGAGCCACTCTGAGGACACTCACGGATACATAGGACTTAATTCTCGGCCCAGTCTGTGGAGAGAATTCTAGAACTGGCAGCAGGATTATGAATCCTTGTGTTGAGGAATGACCTAAAGGCAAGGTGAAGATGCATGCTTTGTCTGCCTTACGCAACTCTTTTGGGAACACTGAACTTCAGAGTAATATGTAAATGAAAAATAAAAGAGAACTGTGGCAAGAAAAGAAATAAAAGCTACTATTTGCACAGGTCTGTGCCACGCTGCTGTTTTCCCTTAACTCCTGAATGTGCTTTACTTTACTCAGTTCTCTTAATGACTCAGGAAAATGTGTATTAAAATATTACTTCAAACTCAACATTTGTGAAAACTTGCATTAAGAAAAGCTAAAGTAGTGGGTTTGAATTCAAACAGTTAATGACATTTGCTGGAGCAAAGGCCAAATAATGGTTTTCTAAGAAGAAATCAGAGGATCATCTATTATCACGTTTATTTGCAGATTTAAATAATACATCTTATATCATTCCTTTAAAAATATGGGTCTTTCCCCTATGCTGTTAAATATTCCAGACAGTACCCAACAGACCACAGCTCCCTGGTGACGGAGGAGACGGCGTGAGCACAGCCCTGTTTCACAGGCGTGCACTAACACAGACTACCCTTCTTCACGATTCTCGAACATGCAGGACTAGGACAACTGGGGATTAAATCAGGACTCTGTGTTTACATCCTCACATCTCTGTGAGTATCGTTTTCAGCTGAGCCATAGTAATGCCTCACATAACTACATTTCCTTTCGACAACATGTTTTTCTCCCTGAAGTTAACACTTGTCTTTAAAAATCATTGGCTTGTTTGTGTGTACTTAATCACTAATTTGCTCCTGAACTCTCAGGCCATAAATCTCTTTTAACTGTGGAAATCAATTTTGCTTTTGTCCCGCCGGCCTGTGTCCCAGGAACGCTCTGTCCTGGTCTTTTCTACGCTGACGGGTCTCCAGGCTGACCTGGAATTTCCTCTTGTCTCTCCTTCACCAGATCTTCTGTTAACCAGACACTTGCCTTCCACGTTCTTGGATTTTCCTCCATTTTAATGAAACACTTACTCCAACTGCTTCCTAAGAAAAGATGCTGGGAGTTATGTTTCATTGTGTCCAAACTAGATTTTCTGCCTGATTAATTTTAATAATAATTTGCTTCAATCATAGTTTGGCTCTATGTTGAAAATCAGTTATTCTCAGAATCTTTAGGCATTACTCTTTTTCCAGTGCTTCCTAGTGAGGACTGGGCGGAAAAGTCAGAGTTCACACTTCTCTCGCGTCTGTGGTCCTAGAGGTCGCCTACGCGCACATTAGCCACCACTTGGCCATTATAATTCTGTTATAATTTTTTTTCTGAATTCTTCTTTCTGCTTGTACAGTGGTCAAGTCCTCCTGCCCCTGCTGGGGGGGAGCCAGTGCTTGGGGGCACCTGGCACTCCTTCAGTTACGCTACGTGGCTATCCTGCAACATCTGCTTTCTGATGGGTTCACAAAAAGTTACCATTGTGAGAATTATCTCTTCTTATTGTCTGAGTGGGCATGAAGCTCTTTCCAGCTTTCTATAGCCCATGCAGAAGCCAGAACTAATAAAATGATTTTTTGTTGATAAAATGTAAAGTCTGTACCCAATTTGTAGGTTGTATTGGTGAGTGTGACTTCAGTTTTAACATACAAGTGGACTGAATGATTAATATTACTAGAATAGATATTTAGATTATGTGGCAACTGAAGTTCAAACTAAGGTACATTAAATACATCGAAGGACTTTTAATTTTTAATGTCACAAGTATTGTAGTGTTACTCAAACTGGAGCCATGAAAAGTCAGATCCAGTATCTATTAACCTCTTATTTGGGGGGTATTTTATTTTTCCTAGAGCATTTCCAGAGGTCCATTTGTTGGAGAAAAGCACCCCCAGGTATGCACTTGTCAAAGTGCTGCAGGATTCTTCCACAGAGGGACGTGTCCTACTCCAGAAATAACTGATTGTCAGTGGGCTTGGGTCTGAACAGTCAGGGAGAGCTCACAAATCTCACAGTGGTGACACAGGCCACCTAAACGAGAGCCTTTCCTAGCACACGGGTCAAGTCACATTTCAGTAGCTGGCTCACGCATTAAGTGATCACTTCATCATCATCATGGATTTCTGTAAACCGAAACATTCTTTTTACTACTATTTTCTGCTGCCCATTTATAGTATAACTTTCACATGATTTAAAAATATTGTATATTTATAAATATCAACATATCTAATATACAAATCTATATGACATGCCAGATATTTTAAAGTAGGACAAAGCCTATTTGGGGGCTGGATTGGGAGCCCGTAGGTCTTAATAAGCCAAAGATGTTTCACTGTGTTAGTCGCATGTCTAGAAGTTGTTACTATATCAAAACCTGAAGCAATGATTTCTAAAGTGTTTTCTTATTTAGTAGATTCTGATATTAGGAAACAATTATAAAAATACTTCATGTAAAGAAGTAATATAAAAAAGTTCTTATTAATAAAATATAACTACAAAAAATTATTTTACTGTTTTTCTTAAATTCTATTTCCAAAAAAAAAAAAAAAATGATTTCCCCTTTTCTCTTCCCCTGGAACATAAATTTTTCTTACACATAACTTTTTCTTTTCAACTGAAAAGGAATAAGTAATCAGAAAGAGCAAAATTAGCCAAAGATCCAATTTTATATTAAGTAAATGACAAAAATAAGCCAGGATAGAAAAAAATTGAACTAATTTCAAAAGGAAATGGCAGCCAAGTTACTAAAAACATGGAAATAAAATGTGCTGGTAATTATGTAAGCTTTGTACAAATAGATAACTTGTTATTGTTTTTGCAGCTTTTAGTACCTAATTTCCATGGCAACCCCTCCATCATGTTACATATGGTTCTTTAGAGAATTTAAAAATATCCCTGTAGAAAACTGCAAACTCTCTTAATGTTTTAAAATCCCAGGAGGTAAAAATGTGTTGCAGCAAACTATCACAGTTTAAAATTACATTTAGCTTAATGTTTATAAATATTTAGTATCTATTGAAAACAAATTTTCATTATCTTCAGAAAAAATATGCAGACATTTATATTTGATAGCTCCTTTTTATCTTAACATGTTTCATGACAATAAATTTAACATGAAATACCATGTAATTATAATAACTAGATAGTTGCATTTTTCCAGTATTCTTTTTTGTCTGAAAATGAACTGGCAAAATACAACCTAGGATTCCAGCTAGCTGTGTATCCTCTCTGAGTCGCATTTATTTTACTGTGAAATGAGGAGGTGTCCTAGCAATTTATCTTTAATATATTTTATCACTCACCTGTCCTATCCATCTAGGTAAACCATTAAACTCCTCCAAGTCGGCTACATCATATATAAAAGGAAGAAACGAGGTGTGCAAATATTCCTGCACATTTTATAAATGCAGTTGTTTTCTTCCAGATTGTAGAGAGCATTTTCTCTGCCTATGTGACGATCAATACTGTCCTCTCTACAGAACCCCAAAGTGAAATGAAATAAGATTCTGGTATTAAATAAAAAGCCCAAATAAATAAATGTCTTTATCTATCGGAAGGGCTGAAAATGATTTTGTAGTCATAGGTTGGCCCTTTTTCACTTTAATTCACTGACCATGGCATTCAGCTACTATGCCCAAACTCTAAAGGAGGAATCTCAGTTGTAGCAGTTATTATCATACAGAAAATGTTGAGGTCACAGGAATGCATATTTTATAAATTGAAAGTAAAGGAGGCAATAAAATTATGTTTAAGGTTATACAGACTAGAAAACAGACTACAGGACATTACTTAGTGAAGGACTGAAACACTGTATGGCAATATGACAGAACATCAGGTCACCGAGTGGTAACAGGGAATTTAGTGGAGTAGGAAGTGCCAGGAATTTATATCCCCACCCAGGCAACAATTGTAATTATGTAAGAATTATTTGAAGTGACTACTTGGAAACTCTGGACTCTATTTCAGTCTTTTTTCCCCTCAAGTTCACACAGTGTATGCCCTACAGTAGACCATATGCTAGGCAGCAAACATGTCTGAATAGATGCATGAAGATAGATACAATCCAGACGCAATGTATCTTCTCTGACCACAAATGATGAAGTTCAGAATCAGTAACTGGAAGAAAACTAGAAAATTCATAGAAATGTGGACATTAACATAGCACTACACGATCAATGTGTCAATGAAGAAATCATACTGGAAATTATAATATATTTAGAGATTAATGAAAATTAAAATAATACCCCAAAATTTATGGATACAGTGCAAGCTATGGTCAGAGAGAAATTCATAGCCATAAATGTCTACATAACAAAGAAGAAAAGGCCAGTTGTAGTAGCTAATGCCTGTAATCCCAGCACTTTGGGAGGCCAGGAGTTCAAGACCAGCCTGAGCAAGAGCGAGACCCCGTCTATACTAAGAATAGAAAGAAATTAATTGGTCAACTAAATATATATAGAAAAAATTAGCCGGGCATGGTGGCACATGCCTGTAGTCCTAGCTACTGGGAAGGCTGAGGCAGGAGGATCGCTTGAGCACATGAGTCTGGGGTTACAGTAAGCTCTGATCATGCCACTGTGCTCCTGTCTAGGAGATGTAGCAAGACCCCATCTCTATTAAAAAAATAAAAAAGAAAGAAAGATCTCAAATTAGTAACCCAATTTTATGCCTTAAAAAACTGGAAAAAATAAAATAAAACCAAAGCCAGAAGGAAGGAAATTAAAAGAGATTGCAGTGGAGATAAAATAGAGAATAGAGAAAAATCAATGAAACCAAAAGTTAGTTTTTTGAAAAGATTCACAAAATTGACAAACTTTTGTCCAGCCTGACAATGAAGAGAAGAGGCTGCAAATAACTAAAATCAGAAGTGAAAACAGGGACATTACCACTGACCTTACAGAGACAAAAAGGATTATATGAGAACACTGTGGAGATCAAAAAATTATTTAGCCTAGAAGAAGTGGAAAAGTTCCTTGAAAGACACAAGTTACTTAAACTAACTCAAGCAGAAAAAAAATCTCAACAGACCAATATCAAGTAAAGAGATTAAATAAGTAACCAAAAATCTCTCAACAAAAAAAAATATTCTGGACTAGATGGTTTCATCAGTAAATTCTATCAAACATTTAAAGAAGAATTAACACCAATGGTTCTCAAATTCTTGATGAGGAAGGACACTTTCAAACTCATTCTATGAGGCCAGCATTATTCTGATACCAAAGACATAGAAGTATCACAAGAAAAGCAAATTACAGACAAATATTCCTTATAGATGAAAAAAATCTCAACAAAATATTAGCAAATAAAATTAAAGAGTGTATTCCCATTGATCAAGTGGAATTCATCCCAGGAATACAAATGTGGTTCAACATAAAAAATCCTATCAGTGTAACACATTACAGCAATAGAAAGAAGGAAAAGAAAACCAAGATCATCTCAATTGATGCAGAAAAGGCATTTGACAAAATCCTTTCATTATGTAAAAAAAAAACTCTCTGAAAACTAAGAATAGAGGGACAATTCTTGAACATGATAAAAGATATTTATGGAAAAGCTACAGCTAACATATATAGTAGTGAAAGAATTAAAGCTTCCTCTAAGATCAAAGTTAAGAATGCCTGCACTCACAGCTGTCATTAAACATTGTGTTGGAAGTGGTAGCCAGAATTCTTCTACAAGAAAGAGGAGTAATAGGTGTCCAAATTGGAAATGAAGAGGTAAAACTATCATTTTTTTTTTGTTACAGTTCACATGATCTTATTTACAGAAAATTCCTCCCCATAAGTCCATATTAAAGCTGCTATAGAAGTAACAAGCAATGTCTGCAAAAGTTCAGGATACAAGATCAACAAATAAAAATCAATGGCATTTTAATGCACCAGCAATGAACAATATGAAGACAATTAAGACAGCAATTCTACTTATAATAGTATCTAAAAGAAATATTGATAAATAAATCTAACCCAGGACATGAAAAACTTGCATGTTGAAAACTATAAAACATTGTTTAAAGCAATTAAAGAAAACCTAAATAAATGGAAAGATATCATGTTCATGAATAGGCAGTCTTAATATTACTAAAATATCCATTCTATCCAATGTAGCCAACCTTTCCAATACAATCCTTATCAAAATTTCAACAGCAATTTCCCAGAAAATTGCCATCATATTAGATGATCTAGGATAAGTGGACACAGAAGTGGAAAAGTCAATCCCCAAATTCAAATAAGATTGTGAGGAACTCCAAATAGCCAAAACAATTTTGAAAAAGGAAAATAATGTTGGAGGACTCACATTTTCCAACTTGGAAATGCATTACAAAGTCATAATAATTAAAACATTATGGTACTGGCATAGAGACAGACATACAGAATGGTAGAATAGAATATAGAATTAATTCAAAAATAAACATATCTATCTAGATATAGCCAACTGATTTTCAACAAGGATGTGAAGACCACTCAAAGGGGGAAAGAACAGTCTTTTCAATAAAATGATGCTGGGAAAAATGGATATCCACATGAAGAAAAGAAAGCAAGGAAAGAAACAGAAGAAGCCAGAACAGTCCTCTAAGTCATAATAAAAATGAATTCAAAATGGATCAAAGTCTTAAAAGAGCTAAAAATTTAAAACTCTTAAAAGAAATACTGGGGAAAAATCTTCACAATGTTGGATTTGCCAGTGATTTTCGGGATATGACACAAAAACACATACAACAAAAGAATAAACAAATTGGACTTGATCAAAATTAAGCACTTCTGGGCATCAAAGGTTATTTTCTAGAAAGTAAAAAGGTAACCTACCTAACAGGGAATATATTTGCAAATTATATACCCGATAAGGGACTGATATCCAGAATACATAAAGACCTCCTAAAACTGAACAACTAAAAAACAAAGAACTCAATTCAGAAATGAGCAGAGGGCTTGAATAGATATTTCTCCAAAGAAGATACACAAATAGCCAATACACCTATTAAAAGATGCTCAACATCATTAATAGGAAATGCAAAGTAAAACCACGAAAAGACAGCACTTCACACCTATGAGGAAGGCTATAATTTTAAAAAATAGAAAATAACAAGTGTTGGTGAAAACGTGGGGAAACTGAAACCCTTGTACATGTCCAGTGGGGATGTAAAATGGTGCAAATGCTGTGAAAAACAGTTTGGTGGTTTCTCAAAATGTTTAACATAGAATTACCATGTGACTCAGGAATTCCACACATATATATGCAAAAGAACTGAAAGCAGGAACTTCAAAGATACTTGTATAGCAGTATTCCTAGCAGCGTTATTCACAATAGCCTAAATGTGGAAACAACTCAAGCATCCACCAATGAATGGATAAACACATGTTCTACATACATACAATGGAATATTACTCAGTCGTAACAAAGAATGAGGTTTTGACATATGTTTCCACATGAATGTACCTTAAAAACCTTGGTCTAGGTAAAACAAGCCAGGCACAGAAGGACAAACACTGTGCGATTTTACTTACACAACATATCCAGACTAGGCAATTTTATACAGACAGAAGTTACCAGGAGCTAGAGAAGAAAGGAAGTGCGAGTTTTTGTTTAATAGTTACATAGATTTATTGGAAATAATGAAAAATTTCGGGTATAGATAGCAGTGATAGTTACACAACACTGTGAATGCACCCGATACCACTAAGTTTGTACACTTATGAATAGTTAAAATGGTAACTATTATGTATATTTTATCACAATTTAAATAAATTATTTCACCATAAAAATGATGTTTTCAAGACATAATGAATAACATGGAAAATTCCTTACCAAACCTTAAACGCAAGATACAGTTCTATTTATATGATATATGAATTCAACTTTTATTAGAAATACATAGGAAAAAAGAATTAAAGAAAATCACAAAGTGTTATCAAATATTAATCATGGTTCTATTGTGGTGATAAGATCGTGATGTTTTATTATGCATTTTCCTATTTTCTAATGATGCCATAAGGAATGTGTACTAATCTTCTAATAAAAATAAATATGGTAAGAAATAGAAAAGGGATTATGACTTTAATATATGCTTATCTATTTTAGCATTTTTCTCCTGCTGACTTAATCTATACCTTTGGATAACTTGTATAAAAATAGTAAAAATTATGTTTTTAATTTTTTGTTTTTGTAAAAATTTATATTATCATGTTATAAAACTTTATATAAGTTTTTTTCTTCAATTTTTTCATGTAGGACAGTGGAAGTTCTTTTAAATATATTTTCCTAGGGACCTGTTGCATTAATATATCAAAACAAAGAACCCTGAAAACATTACACCCCAGTCAGTGCTCAGTATCTTGGGCAATGTAGCAGCAGAAGGTGGCTGAGCAGGGAAATCTTTTTTAATACCATTATCTAAACACAAAGGCCCAGGAAGTAAAGAATACCAGCATTTCTGAAGAAGGTAATATGATTCAAGAAAAAAAATAAAATGAGACTTCTTGTGAAACAGCCACTAGAGCAGCCTTGGGAAGTGAAATAAAATGGTTGGAAATAAGGGAGAAAGAAGAGGAGGAATTATCATTTACTGAGCACCTAATATGTACCAAGTACAAGGACGGGCTTTTACTTTGGCGGTCTAGTGTAATCAGCGTTGCGAACCCGCGGCCAGGCCTGGTGATCTCCATCACACGGAGTATGACATTGGGGTGCAGGGTTGTGAAACCACGAGGTGGACCAAGACCTCACACCTAGGTCGGAAGAGGTACAAAGTCCGTGGCTGACGCTCTGCCAACTGCGCCTCGTGTCTTAGTTCACTTGCGCTGCTCCAACAGAATTCCTGAGACTGGGTAATTTATAAAAACAGAAATCTATTTTCTCACAGTTCTGGAGGCTGGGAAGTAAAGGCCGGTGCACCAGCCTTCGTTTAGTATCAGGTAAGGGACTTCTTTCTGTGTCCTCCGGAGGGAAGCAATGTTGTCTCCTCCCAGGGTGAAGGTGCAAGAGCAAGACAGCAGACACTGAGTGCAGGCTCTTCAACAAGGGCTTTAATCCCATCCACGAGGAAGAGGCCCTCATGGCCTAAGCGTTTCTCAAAGGCCTCACCTCTTAACATTATCACATTGGCAACAGTGGGATTCTGGGGGGTACGTTGTAACCATAGCACACCCCTAGAGATGTACGTGATTGCTGATACTACTAGGTAACTCTTTATAAAAGACATGAATATTAAATCAATGATTAATACTGTACCTAAAGTTAATAGTTTACTTTACGCTGTAATTTCCTAAGAGATAATCTGGCATCATTTTTTTGAATCATGAGCTTCACTATTCAAATAATCGATTGTTTTGACTTTTCATGCATGCGCTTAGAGTGTTATTAATACGAGGCTATCTTGTATCATTTCTGTGATAAAAGTGTTCAAACAAATATAAATATCCCATAATAGCTTGATATGGACTCTGCATGGTCAAATTTATTTAAAGGTTTTGTTTAACTTCTCTGTGAATCATAAAAATAAAATATTTAGGGTAGCCCACCCAAAACATTTTGGGGCATATAAGAAATCGGAGGATGTGTTCTGTAGGAGCACAACCAAAGTGGATGCTCACTTTTCTACGAGACAAACGTTATTCAAAGGCGGGATGCAAACAGTAACTGAGACAGTAGCCAGGGCTCATTTAAAGTTCTTTGAAATATGTTGCCAAACAGGTTGATTTCAATGGTCTGCAGTAACTCCTATAGTAACAGTGGTAAGCTAGATGATTATCAAGCTTCGGGCGATATAAATTAAGAATAACAGTAACATTACCTTTAAAAAGTCGGGAGGAATTCAAGAGAAGCAATGCAACTTGGGCTTTTGATATTATAGGATTTCCAGTCTTGTCACCCTTGTTAATATTTTTTTAATAAAAGGAAGCCTAATATACACTTCTAAATTATTGTCCCACACCCTATAAAACTACAATTTTGATGGAGTAATGTAACATAGTATTTAGTACAAATGATTTAGAGTGGGCAAAAAAAAAAAACAAAAACCAAGCAATAAAACAACAAAAGTTTCACATGACTGACGCTGTCATACTAAATACTAGAAAACGACTCGTGAATTACAGATTGCAGTAGTGAGGGCAGCTGTCAACGTCACGAATAGCTAAGCATTAGTCATCGAATACTCAGGTATATCTCACCAATGAAACAAACAGGACCACACCTAACAACATTTACTCATGGGTAGGAACAGCTACTGCCAAATAATAATTATAACTCAGAAATTTCTCTATATATTTCTGAGCCAAGAGATAAAATGCTTTATAAGGCATTCGACTTTATAACTTTAAGCCAGCACAGTGAAATAAATTTGTCCCTGATATGAATGAAAATTGTTCAAAAGAATATACTATTATTGCTGATTAGTTTCCAGATTAGACGATGACTTAGGTTTACAGTGTTTGAAATTTAGACTGAGTGTGAAAGGACCTATGGGATTGACGTAGAAAGGTTTGGACATAGATAACATAAAAGAATATAAAAACACACACATATACTTAGAGACACAAGAAACAGGAATTAGGTTTAATAATAAAACACTTAAACATCATAGAGGTCAGACCACCATCAAAAATATCACTTGTTGGAATAAATGAAGTCTAGATAATATTAAGTATTGGTTATGGGTTATTATTATGGTATTTTGTTCCCTTATATCTAGGGAACAAAAACTTGGCAGAAGCCAATGTCACCTATCATGCATATGTATTCCACACAAAAAGCCGGATGGACTTTGAGGCCTGGCGAGCAAGACCAGAATGGAGAGACATAGCATCTCACTGTTTTAACCTACTTTCTAATTCTTTAATTAATTATGTAATCTGCCATTGCATACCAACTGAAGTCCACACTTTTATTTGTAATTTATAAAGTGAACATTAAAACAAAGAATAATTACATGAACTACTATGTCGTGTCTACCGTTTTTACCAAGTGTTTAATTCCCCAGAAGCAGAGTGCACCCCGTTAGCTACAGAGTGCAATCCATCCACATAACATAAATTTATTTCCCTGCCAGAGCCAGACACGTCTGTTCAAGAGAACATTACGTTACGGTGAACAAAGACTTGGAATTTTGAATTAGGCAAAAGATAACGCTACCACATTGGGTTATTCATACTTTCCTCCATTACTACTATCTATACTCAAACCTCCACTAATTAGTTAAACCAGGTAGAATGACTTCCTACATCATATTTAATTATCCAAATGATACAAATTAATTTAACATTTGCTCTGATTTAATGCCTCAACATGGATGAAAGTTATAAAAATATATGGAATGACAAAATTATAAAAAAATCACCTCAATTCTATCAAAGATTGTTTAATATTTGCTTATAATAATTTTTCTCTATTTAAAATCCTTATAAAATTGAGACCATGCTGCTTTGAAATAAGCTTTCTTTTACTTAATACATCACTAATATTTCAAAATTCATTAGACTTCCACAATCAACAATGAGAATAATCATTTAAATCACAGTAATTCAAAACATAGAGGTTTATAATAGGAATCTTTTCATTAGAAATAATAGTCTATCATTTTTGGACTCTTTAAGATTCATTTCTGCTTTATGTGAGTGCTTAAAAATCAGAAACTCAGATTGTTTTTTCATTGCATTTATCCATTTCTGCAAAAATATATTTTACATATCTATGTACTATACAATTTATAATAGGATTTTTAACACAGTCTGAGAATTTTTCGTTTTCAAATAAGGAATTAATTTGGTGCTGTGTATTTTCATATGTGGGTTTTTTTTCCTACTATTTCGTTCCTTTACTTACTTACACTTCCTTTTTTGTTTGTTTTTTGACTTCTGGTATATTGATCACGTTTTCTTGTTTTTCATCAGCAGTTTAGAACACGTCTTTCCTTTTGATTTTTGCTAGTAACAGAATGAAAACTATTTATTGTCTCCATTTTTCTACTAATAGTTCTACAAGTGAAGAATAAAATAGAATATTTTTATTTTTATTTACTTAATTGAAGTTCAAAATACTATCTTTTCTACTAATTCACGTGCTTTTTGATCTTAATTCGGACAATCTGACATTTCTAACTAGAACGTTGCTGTTACATGATTGTTCTTACATCACAGTATCTTCTTCCAAAAATAGTGCTGAAATTCACAAATAAATGTTACATCAGGCTTCACAACAATTTTAACCCACCTTTATTTAAACTTAATGTTTACTTCCAATCCACTGCCCTCTGCATCACCTGTTCTAGAGCTCTCATTCTCACTTGGCCCACCGGTTGAAGAGCTTTTGCTTGTGTTTACGTGAGGAATCTTGTTCTAGCTGAACAGCCACACGGCCGGCTTGTGCCCACCGAGCCAGGTGAGGCGACTGCAGGTGGCCGCCCGCTGGAACTTTCATGCAGTGGTGACGGAACTCCTCTGTCGGCCTTGGTGCAGCAGCTTTGCCACAGCTGCGAGGGTCTCCCGTTGCTTTCACAAATGCAGCACAGCCTCAGTAGAGGTGACCTCCTCCGTTTGTGCTCATTGCTCCTCGAATACCTGTGTGTCCTTGTCCCTTGTGCTTCAGCATCAGCGAGGCATGGGGGTGTGCGGCCTTGCTCAGCTCAGAGTCGTCCCCACAGAAGTGTCTATTTCCAGTCTCACACATCAGCAAGTGAGGGTAACAGCAGTGGAAGGTTCCAGCAATGCAGACTACACGCGGGAGCAGAGCGCAGAGAATAAAACCACGGAATGTGGAGCCAGGCTGTTTGGACGTGCCACTCAGTTACAGTGATAATAATCTCTGTGACCCAAACTGCCTAGACTCATTACAGCTCATTTTCCTCAATTATAAAATTAGAATAAACTAGTACTAACTTTAGGGCAGTTTAAAAGAAGTAGATGAGTCTGTGTGTGTGTGTGTGTGTGTGTATAATACATGTATTTTATATGTACATACATATGTATATAGTAATTAGGAGAATACTTAGAACGTAGAAAGTACTATATAAATATTTCACCAGAATATAAGCTCCCCAAGGGCAGAGATGTTGTCTGTTTTATTAACCACTGAAGCACTGGTGCCTGGAACAGGACTCGACAAAAAGGAGCTGCCCAATGTATGTTTTTGAGTGAATGAATAAACGCTGCTACATACTGCTATTATCATTGTTATTGACAATTATTAACAACAATTTATTAGTGCTGTTATTTTTATTACCACAATAGGGAAACCAATTTAATTATTATTTTTTCTCAGATATGCTTTTTCTTTTTAATGTCAAAAAGTTTTTAGAATAATTATTAGTTTTAAAATTAAAAATATGAAATCCTTACCGGAGAGTGGTTGATTTCAGTTAAAACTTTTGGCTAGCAGGGCTATGAGTCTTTCAAGCCATAGGTGTAAGTCTTTTTTGTTTTAGTACACAGAAAACCCATACTACTATGTTTCATTAGTTATTCTGCTCCATTGGTTCTTTATCTGTTCTTTATCAAGAATGATGTTTTCTTTTAAGTAAGTCATTTTTTAAAATGTAAAAATTGTTTTAGATTTACAGAAAGTTTGCGAAGATAGCATAGAGACCAGTGTACTCCTCAACCAGCTCCACCTGTTGTTGACCCTTGTGGTGCTGTGATAATCATGGCTAGAGAACCAGAACGGGCACCTTACAGTAACTAAACCCTACGTTTTCTCTGGGTTTCACTAGTTTGTACTGATAGTAGTTTTCTGTTCCACAATATCAACCAGGATATCACATTACAGCTAATTTTCATATTAATATCTCCTTAGCCTTGTCTGGTCTTTGACAATTTCTCAGACTTTCCTTGTCTTTATGCTCTTAAGAATTTCTAGGAGTTTTTGTTGGTTATTTGAAAGCATAGCCCACAGTTTGGGTTTGTCTGGTATTTTTTTCATAGTTCTCCTGGTTTCCTATGTTTATACTGTAGTTACAGGTTTTGGGGAGGAAGGCCATAGAAAATAGAATCAGGAAAGAGGATGTAAAACTATCCCTGTTTGCTGATGATATGCTGTTGTATCTAGAAAACCCTAAATACTCCACCAAAAAACTTCCAGAATTCATGAATTCATCAAAGTTTCAGGTTATAAAATGAATGTACACAAATCAGTAGCATTTCTATATACTAGCAGTCAAGCTGAGAGTCAAATCACAGAAGCAATACCATTCTCAATAGCTACGAGAAAGTAAAATACCTAGGAATATGCTTAACCAAGGAGGTGAAAGATCTCTATAAGGAGGACTACAAAACACTGATGAATAAATCATAGATGACACGAACAAGTGGAAAAACATCCCATGCTCATGGATTGGAAGAATCAATATTGTTAAAATGTCCATACTGCCCGAAGTGATTTATAGATTCAATGCAATCCCCATCAAAATACCAATGTCATATTTAACAGACCTAGAAAAAATATTCTAAACTTCATTTGAAACCAAAAAATAGCCCAAATAGCCAAAGTAATCTTAAGCAAAAAGAACAAATCTGGAGGCATCACATTACCTGAATTCAAATTATACTACAAGGCTACAGTAACCAAAACAGCATAGCAGTGGTAAAAAAGTAGAGATGTAGACCAATGGAACAGAATAAGAAACCCAGAAATAAAATGACACAGCTGTGAACAACTGATCTTTGACAAAGCAAATGACAACATACACTGGGGAAAGGAAACCCTATTCAGTACATGGTGCTAGGAAAATTGAATAGTCATATACAGAAGAATGAAACAGGACCACTATCTCTTGCCACCTACAAAAATTAATACAAGATAAACAAAAGACATAAATGTAAGGCATGAAACCATAAAAATTCTTGAAGAAAAAGTAGGAAAAATTCTCCTAGACATCAGCCAAGGCAAAGAATTTATGACTAAAACCCCAAAGACAAATACTGCAGCAACAAAAATAAATAAATGGAACTTAATTAAATTTAAAAATTTTCTGCACTGAAAAGGAAATAATCAGCAAATAGCTTACAGAATGGGAGAAAATATTTGCAAACTGTACATCCAACAAAGGGCTAATATCCAGAATCTACAAAGCACTCAGACAAATCAGCAAGAAAAAACCAAACACCCCCATTAAAATGTGGACAAAAGACATGAAGAGAAATTTTTCAAAAGAAGGTAGACATATGGCCAACAAACATATGGAAAAATGCTCAACATCACTAATCATCAGTGAAGTGCAAATTAATTTCACAATGAGATATCACCTTACCCCTGTCAGAATGGCCATTATTAAAAAGTCAAAAAACAATAGATGCTGGCGTGGATGCAGAGAGAAAGGAACGCTGATACACTGTTGGTGGGACTGCAAATTAGTACAACCTCTATGGAAAACAGTATGGAGATTTCTCAAAGAAATAAAAGTAGACTTACCATTCGATCCAACAATTCCACTGCTGGGTATCTACCTAAAGGAGAACAAGAAGATATTTTATCAAAAAGACACCTGGACTCGAATGTATATCACAGCACAATTTACAACTGCAAAGATGTGGAATCAACTTAAATGCCCATCATCTCATGAGTGGATAAAGAAAATGTATATATACCATGGAGTACTACTCAGCTATAAAAAGGGATAAAAGAATGTCTTTTGTGCAACTTGAATGGAACTGGAGACCGTTATTCTAAGTGAAGTATCTCAGGAATGGATAAACAAACACCATATATTCTTACTAATAATTGGGAGCTAAATGGTGGGCATATGTGGGCACAAAGAGATGTAAAGAACACTGGAAACAAAGAAGGGGGGAGGCCGGGAAGGGGCTGAGATATAAAACTCGCCTATCTGGGTATGGTGAACATTACTGGGGGGATGGGCACAATAAAAGCCCTGACATAAGCATTACACAGGGTATCCATGTAACAAAATCATTTATATCCTTTAATACATTGAAATTAATAAAACAAAAGGAAAATAGAAGCCCTTCTCTTCACATGCTAACCACACAACATATCACAGGTGAAGTTAGCACTGATTGCATGGTCCAGATAGCATTTGCCAGGTTTCTACATTTTAAAATTACTTATTTCTCCTTTTCCATACTCTGCTCTCTGGAAGGAAGTCACCAAGCACAGCCTTCATTTAGTAGGTTAAGAGTTAAGCATATCTTTTTGAGTGGAAAGTATGTAGCTAAATTATTTGGAATTCTTTTCATAGGCAATGTCTCTTCTCCCCATATATTTGATAACCCAGTCATTCGTTTTTAAGTCAGTATGTACTCAGGATGTTTACTTCATAATTTGGGTTATGACCCCAATCTAAAAATTTAGCTCAAACTGTTCCACTTTGGGAGCTCACTCAGGTTGGCTCCTGTTTCCCTTTGACACACTCCTGTCATGGCATCTGTTGAGCACTTTCTTACACTCCTGCACTGCACATAGATTCTGAGAATGTGGCAGCCTGACTACCGCCATACTCCACCTAAAACCTCTTAAAACACCAGAGATAGGACTTCCATAGAAGAAAAAAAGGAAAAAAAAAAAAAAACCAAAACAATGAAGGATTATGACCTTCCCTTTCACTGGCAGAAGCAAAAAGCAATAATCTCTCTAGATTCCCAGAGGGATCCTAACCCTAAGAAACCTGTGAATTCTTTCAGTAAAGAGCAACAAGTAGTTCTAGAAAGTCTGCTTTGTTCTACCAACTTCAGAGGAACTACAGGACACTAACTATAGGAGTGCTCAAACTATCCCCAGCCCTAAGCTACCAGAGTGCTGTGACTTGTGACTAGGAAGGCTTGGGAACACAAAGATCTCCTGCTGCCCAAGGACTGAGAGTTTTTCAATCTATTCATCACCAGCCCAGGAGAGGAATTCATCTCCCACAAGCTGTGGTGTCTCACGGTTAACGGAGCCTAATACATACACCTGAGCATGCTTAAGGTAAGCAAAAGAGAAGTATAGATGTATAATAAATGAGGCTGATGTGTGAATACTTCCCATGACCCAAATATAAGACAAGAAATGGGACAAAATTTGGTTTGTGGAGGTCCTATTCAAGAATAAACTGGTTGCAAGTAAGGACCATATGGGACTCTTAGGGCTTGGGAACATCACGGACGCCATGCATGAGAGAGACACATTTTCATGGGTCAGCACAGTAAAAGAAAAAGCGGCTTGAAAGATAATTCTCCAACTTGCCACGCAGAAAGAAGTAATAAAATCTCTTAACCAACTTCTAACCAGAAACTATGAACCTACTCAGAAAAATAAGAACCACCTGTAAGATCAAGTGAGAAAATACATCACAATACGAAACAAAATGGCAAAGTGATGGAAGTCAGTAGAGAAAGTCCTAAAAATGGAGAACATATTCAGAAGATCAAACGTGTATATAATGTCAATTCAATTGTAAGCGGAAGAGGAAGAGTTGGGAGGAAGGAAAGATGAGAGATGCAATAATATAGAAAAGTTTTTTCCCAGTCTGAGGGAAGTTTAATAATAAAAGAAACACATATAGTAATTCTGGTAAAATTCTTCACTTGAAATAAAAAAAAGATGAAGATAAAATCTTAGAAATTTCAATACAGAGGTACAAGTCATTTACAAAGAGTAAAAAAGCATTATGCTTTTTATTTGCAACATACAACACTGAGACTGTGAATACTATCTACCCGCCATAGAAAAACAGGACCGCAGTTCAAAACCCTGTTCCTAAGTAAGATCCCATTCACACGTCAGAGGTATGGGACGACTTCTCAGGTTGTGTAACAGAGATAAAAATACACAAGAAAGAACTACCTAAACAAAAAACTCAAATAACTCACCCCTGTGAAGCAACAGACTGATGGTGGAAGGAGGGAAAGGGAGGCAGTACCACCATGTGAGTCTAGGAGCTGACAAAACCCAGAACATCTCATATTCCACAGAACTAATTTTTTTGTATAATTTGAATATGAAAAGTAGAATATTTAACAAATATTATATATAATATATATTGTTTTATATAAGCAAATATATATTAACCTTTATATTGGAAGCCTTTTTTTAAGAAAGTGATTCAGAAACGTCAAAAAGTAGAAGTATTACACTACGAAAAATGTAAATGCTTTGTCTAAGAAAATTTTCATAAATACAAAAAATAGATTGCAAATTTTCAATATGTAGCATGTAAAATTATCCTTCAAAAAGAGTTTCTGCAAATACATGTTAAGAAGGAAACAATTCAATATAAAAACATAAAGTAACAGGAATGGATAATTCTCATTTGAGGAACTCAAAGTGACAAAAAAACGTATTATATGATTCTCAACTTCACTAGTAGCTGTGAAAACGGTCAGCTTCATAAGGAGGTATGACTTTTACCCACCTGGCTGGCCGACATTTTGAAAAAGAAAAGAGGTAATACCTGGTCCTGTGGATATGTAGGTAAAAAAGCTACCATCACATATTATCAGTGAAACATTTTGGAAATTAGTGTGGCAATAAACCTAAAAACATATGTGTTTATGTGTGTGTGTGTACATCAAGAAGCCCTTGACACCCAGGAGGTGGCCACGTACATACACATAGGTGTGTGTATTTATATACACATGTACACGTATACCTACATACATACACATATGTGCTCACACAATACATATATGTATATATTCAAATATATGAGTGAAAACTAATTAAAGTCATAGTTTTATGGGGGCACAAACTGCAAACAACTGTTTCTTCCATCTCTGTCTCCAAACATACTTGATTAGGTGTTCACTCCTGACTTGTTGATACTTTAGAAAGATGTCAGTCTTTCATTCACTTTGATTTGTAAGAAGACCACGAATCTTTTTCAGATATCAAAACCCAGTGCAATTTAAACTTTCCTCTCTCATCAGTTTTGGAGCTTCCCCCAGATTACCCCTGACCCTTTGTTCTGGGCTGCAGTGAGGAGACAGGGCGTTGTCTACGCACCCGCCTTGCCTCCTTCTCTCCCTTCTGCTCTCTTCACCCAGGAAAGACGGAGAACGGAGAAAGGTGGGGAAGGTTCAGATCACTGGTGCTTTGCAATGGGGCCTCCAGTATTGCTCCTGTGGCAGACGTTCAGATGCTCACCGTGTGTGGTCCTCCTGGGACCTGTGGTATCTGCACACAACAGATGGTGAGTGGTGCCCTCCCCGCGCACAGGTCTGCCCTCACACTCACACTCTGCAGCCTACTACGCCTGGGATCTCTCATCGCAGGTTAATTCTGAAATGGCTCAACTCATTGGCCCTCTGGATTCTATAATTCCCTTGGGAACTGCAGGCACTCCTGGTGTGCCAAAGGGCAATGCTGTGGGCTGCAACACTGTTACCCTGATCACCCTCCATTCAGATGTTCCAGCTACCCTTCTACTTTTGAAATTCTCCAGGTGAGCTCAGGCCAGGTATCGTTCTCTATGGAGTCATATTCCCCAAAAATTCTAAAAGATTCTTTTCAAGCTCTCCCCAAAGTCATCATCATCAAATTTCATTTTGCTGGGCGCACCAGGATGGGAGCGTGTGGTTCTGTCAAACAGGAACGCTCGGGCTGCCAAGAGGGACCCCAGTCGCTCCTTTGCGTGGGCACCACTGCGCTGCGCAGTTCCTCGCGTTGGGCTTAGCAGGAGAAAGAGCTCCAGGAAGGATGAGATGGAAACGGGGAAATCACAGTGCTCCCCGTGCCTGCCAAGATTCCTTCAAACTCTAAAATTGTTGGCTTTCTCATTATATCAACAATTTTAGGGTGGGGGGGTGAATATCACACCACTGGAGTTTTGTTATATTTTTAAAAACCCTGGAGATGTCTGGAATTTCCTGCAAACTCTTTGAGGCTTATATGCACTTATCTGATAAGTGCATATAAGTGTACTTATCAATTATGATTTTTCAAGCTTGGGATCTTAGTAAAAAATCATCACAAAAGAAAAATATCACTCATCGAGTTACATACACACATATTTTGACTCAATAATTGCACAAAATTAAAACACTAGTTTATAATGCCATATATGCAAGGATGTGGCAATAACAAAATAAACCCAAATTGAAAATTATCTGAATTTCCAAAATTGGAGAATAATTGACTAAATTGTGATTTGGCAGAATAAAATATTATACTGCTATTATAATAATGTAGTTCAGTCACTAAAGAAAATTTTATAACATATCTGAAATGATAAAGGAAAGATATACAGATATTTGGAGAGTGGCCAGTTGTGGTGGCTCACGCCCGTAATCCTAGCACTCTGGGAGGCTGAGGCGGGAGGATTGCTTGAGGTCAGGAGTTCAAGACCAGCCTGAGTGAGAGCGAGACCCCGTCTCTACTAAAAAAGAAAAAAATTAGCCGGGCGTGGTGGCATGTTACTGCAGTCACAGCTACTCGGGAGGCTGAGGCAGGAGGATTGCCTGAGCCCAGGAGTTTGAGGTTGCTGTGAGCTAGGCTGACGCCACGGCACTCTAGCCCAGACAACAGAGTGAGACTCTGTCTCAAAAAAAAAAAAAAAAGATATTCAAATATTTGGAGTGTGATCCTACTGTTTAAAACAGACAGCAGGAAGAGAATCCCCTTTATATTTGTACACAATTATATAAATATGGAGAATAGTGTGGAAAGATACGCTCCGGGTTATGAACTTATTTTGTTGTATGAAAGGGTTTGAGTGGGGAGAGAACTTTTTAAAAAAGAAATAAGAAATAAAATATGCATGGCGTATGTTAACAGAAAATAAATACAAGTTTCTATCTATGACAGAAAATATGCAAACTCTGAATATAGACAAAGACTGGAAGGCAAAAAGAATAAACAAAAGCATTAATTTGATTTTGATTTGGGATTGTGACCAAGTTTAACTTGGAGTTTTGTTAATTTCAATACAATTTCTTCACTAAAGTCATTGGGTGAAAAATGCCTGGGGTTTGTTTTGTATAAATATCCATTTCTCAGGTTTCCTTTCAGTTGTAACTTCATAAAAATCTCCCGTTAACACTTCAAATTGAAGCACTTTGTTCCTGCTTTAAACTATTGTGGTAATTATGTCGCACGTAATTAATGGAACAATTAAAACAATGAATCGTCTACTGCCTCATGACATAACTTCTTTTTCTTCTTGGCCTATATACGTTTTTAATTCTTACCAAAATTGAAATACTGTCGTATTGCCCAGTTAGATTTTGAATTCCTTGTGGTGACAGCCGCTGTCTGACACATCTTGGGATTTCTGAAGTCACCCACCGCTTTGCTCTGCACATGCAGAAGACCTGCACGCAGTGGCGAGATTAATTCAAGGGTAAGATTTTTCGACGTGAGGAGGGAACTGATTTAATTTGCCACCCTGTTTCCTCACCCACAAACATTTACTGAATGCCCACTCTTGTGAGCACGAGGGCCACTGAATAGAGAAATTATCCCATATTCCTGGCATTAAGTAGAAACAGGATGTAATAGCAAATGGTCCACATGCTGTGAAGACCAAACAGGGCAGAGTGAGGGGGAGAGAAATGATTTCCAGCTTCTGTTTTAGCAGAGGTAAGAAAAGATCGTTTTAAGGAGGTGCTGTTTGAGCAGAGAGCGGAATGCCATGAGGAAGGAAACCACACGGATAACGGGGAGATTATTTCAGACAGAGTGAGCAGCGTTGCAGGAAAGCAAGGCAGCCCCTGCGGCTGGAAGGCAGGTGAGCAAGGAGAGGAGCCCCGGGGTCAGGCAGGCAGCCCAAGGCCAGAGCGCACAGGTGCTGGAGGATGCAGAATTTTATTCTAAATACGTTAGGAAGCCTTGGAATGACTGGCTGAAGAAGTGACATGCTCACGTGTGCGTTTAAACGTCAGTCTTCTGGTCGCTGTTGCTCAGAGGGCACAGGAAGCGAGACGGGAAGTCAGAGGCTGTCCCAGCGAGCCAGGCACAGGCGGCCGCAGAGCAAACTCAACGTGCCAGTCGTGCGCGGTCACCAGGGTTGAAGCAGTTTGGGAAAGGATCTGTTCAGACCTCACGTAACGTGAATAACAGAGGAGAGTAAAACCTTATTTCAGATTTAAGGCTGGGAAAGCCGGATGACACCGTTTAACAGGATGGGGACACGCGGAGAGGGTAAGTCTGGCAGACGGCAATGGGCAATTCTGCTAGGACGTGCTGTGTTTTAGACGAACACCAAAGAGCAGCATTCGGCAAGCGGACACCACTCTCAGCAGTGGCTTGACCCAGCGAGCGAGCGTTCATCTCTTGCCCGTGTGATGGTCTAATCCCCCCACAGCAGAGGGGCAGGCAGGGCACCCAGAAACCCGGACTCTGCTCGGTTGCCTCCTCCCACAGAGTCAGTCGCAGAGACATTCGTTGCCCTGACAACGCTGCCTGTCCTCCAGATGGAGGCAGCTGTGTGGCCGAGATCGGGTTGTCAGAGCACAGGAGAGTCAGGGGGGTCTTCTCGGAGACACACCCAGCACAGGGTGTCCCCATCAAGCGGAGTCAGGAGGGTTCCTGGCAGGTGAGTGCCCCGCAGGGTGCGGGAGGGAGCTCACGCAGGGTGACAAGGACATCCACGCAGCAGAGCCGAGTCCCAGGAGGTGTCAGAGCCCACACGCAGGGTGTGAGTGGGGGGCAGGGGGACACCCTAGGGTGGGCTGTGGGTGCACAAGGAGGGTGAGGAAAGAGTCCGCAGCAGGCTGGGTCAGGGCGCCGCACCCCAGTAGGATAAAAAGGACATCTTGACAGAGGAGTGACGGCAGAGCGGAGAGACTGGTTACGGTGGCAGAGCAACTCCAGCGCAGTCCCTGCGATCCGCCCTTCCACGTCCACGCTCCCCTGCCATCCCTCAGCTTGAGTGTTGCTGGGAGCTGTCACTTGTTTCTAATCAATATGACATAGCAAAGGTGACGGGATGTGCGTGATTGTGTATGTATGTATGATTATGTTTTGTAAGAAGATGGCACCATCTTGGTGGACTTCCTCTTTCCTTTGCTGGCTTTGCAAGCTGGAAGTTAAGGGTTACCTCCAGCCAATAGACAACAAGAACATGATTTGTTTTTTCAGTCTTACAAACACAAGAAAATTAATTCCTCCAGAAACTTGAGTGGCTTTGAAAGTGGATTCATCCTCAGTTAAGAATTTGGAAAATTTCTGGTTTTTTGATGCTTCCATGTGGTTATGCAGAAAAACGGCCTTTTTTGCAGAAATTACACACTATGGTGTTTGGGGTGGGTGACAGGACATCAAACAGGTAACTCAAATCCTTCAAATAAAAAACTGTACTTGCAAAAATATCTATACTTGCCACTATTTGGTAATCTTAAGATTGCTTCAAATTTTTTAAAAAAGGTTTTAAGTAGTTATTTTTTTTAATACATGTCTTTTAAATTTCCTCCTTTTAAAATTTTTGTCTGATCTTTTGTAATGCTTTGTAACTAACTGGTTCAAATAATACAGAGTTTGCAGAAGATGGTTTTACCACATGTTCGACATCACACAGCGTGGGCCACCAACTGTTCAATCCCCCATATTGCTTTTCCTTATCTGTATCTTCACTCTTCCATCTTCCAATTGCTGTCATTTTAATACTTGCCTATTTCTTTTAATACGCAGCAAAGTTTGACTACCATTGGTGGCCCCCCTCCCTTTAGTTCCTCTGAGTCACTGTTCATCCCAAAGCTCTTATCAAGATAGGAGTCAGGTGACATCTCATTGTGATCTTCATTTGCGTCTGCATCTCCCTGACGATCTGTGACAATGAGCATTTTTTCATGTTTGTTGGCCATTTGTCTGTTTTCTTTTGAAAAGCTTCTGTTCACGTCTTTTGCGCACTTCTTGATGGGATTGTTTGATTTTTTTTTTTTATTTGAGAGTATTACGAGGGTACAGATGCTTCGGTTATCTAAATTGCCTCTGAACTGCCTGGCAAGCATGTCCATCCCCCAGACAGCATGCAGCACATCCCTCAGGTATGGATTCACACATGACTTTCTTCCCCCTCTCACCTGCTGAACACGCTTTCAATGTTACTTCCCATTTCCCCGTGCTCATTAGCATTGATCAATTAGTACCAATTTATGGCGAATACATGTGGTATTTGTTTTTCCATTCTGTGATACTTCACTTAGAATAATGGGCTCCACCTCTATCCAGGATAATACAATAGGTAGTTCATCTTTCTTTTACAGCTGAGCAGTGTTCCATGGTATACATACACCACATTTTATTAACCCACTCATGTACTGATGGGCACTTGGGTTCTTTTCACATCTTTGCAATTGTGAATTGTGTTACTATAAACATTTTAGTACAAATGTCTTCTTTACAGAATGTTATTTTTTCAAATTTAAAAGAATAAAAATTATAAAATGTTTGCTGTCAAGACTACGATGAAATTATATTAAAAATAATAACAGAAACAGAGCTGGAAAAGCCCCAAATACTTGAAGACTGAACAATATACTTCTAAATAACACAAGAGTCAAGGAAGAAATCTCAAGATAAATTTAGAAATATTTTGAATATAAAAATGAAAGCACAACTTATCAAAATTTGTGGACTGCAGTAAAAGCATATACTAGAAAAAAAGAAAGATCTAAAATTAACAATCTGGGATCACACATTCAGAAACTTGAGAAGAAGAAAAATAAAGTAAATACAAAGCCATTGAAAGAAAAGAAATAATAAAAATTAGAGCACAAATAAGTGAAATTGAAATAAGGAAATCAATGGAGAGACAACAAACCAAAAACTGGCTGTTTGAAGTGATCAATAAAATCAGTCTCTAGCCAGGCTCACTAAGAAAAAAAAAGAGAAAGGACACAAATTACTAATATCAGAAATAAGAGGGGACATCATTAAAGATACCATGGACATTAAAAAGATAATAAAATAATCTTATGAACCACTCTATGCTCACGAATCTGATAGCTTGAATCAAATGGACCAATTTCTTAAAAGACACTGTGCCAAAACTCATACAAGAAGTAGACAATCTACAGAGGCCTGTATCTATTAAAGAAATTGAATCAATAATCAACAAGCTTCCAAAAAAGAAAGCACCAAGCCCAGATGGATTTACTGGTGAATTTACCAAACATTTAAGGAGGAAATTCTATCAATTCTTTACAGTCTTTTTCAGAAGATAGAATCACTGGGAATTCTTCCTAATTCATTATATGAGGCCAGTATTACACTAATACCAAAAGCAGGCAAGTATATTACAAGAAAAGAAAACATCTCTCATGAATATAGATGCAGAAATCCTCAACAAAATATTAGCAGATTGAATCCAACAATGCATAAATCTCACTAGGGAATTGCAAATTAAAACAACCATGATCTATCACTACAAACTTATTAAAAGTCAAAATCCCAAACACTAATAACTGGAGATGCTGGCAAGGATGCAGAGCAAGAGAAACTCACTCATTGCCTGTGGGAATGTGAAATGGTACAGCCACTTCAGAAGATGGTTTGACAGTTTCCTACAAAACAAAACATACTCTTACAATAAGATCCAGCAATCATGCTCTTTGGTATTTACCCAAAGTAACTGAAAACTATACCCACAGAAAAAGCTGCACACAGACGTTTATAGGAGCTTTAATCATAATTATCAATACTTAAAAGTAATTAAGTATTGCTTATTCACCTGTGAAAGATGTGCTTTCACAGGTGAATAAACAAACTGTGGTACAGCTATACAATATAATATTATTTAACATGAAAAACAAGCTATGCAGCCATGAAAAGACTTGGAGAAAATTTAAATGCATATCACTATGTGAAAGAAGCCATTCTGAAAAGCCTGTATATTATCTGATTTCCACTATCTGACATACTGAAAAAGGCGAACTATGGAGAAAATAAAAGTATCAGTGGTTCCCAGGCGCAGTGAGAAGGATGATAGGCAGAGTGCAGATGATTTTAGGTCAGTGAAACTATCTTATATTATACTACCATTGTGGATACATGTTCTTACATATTTTCAAAACCCACAGAATACGCAACACCAAAGGTGAACACTAACGTAAGTAAGCTGTAGGTTTTGGTGGATGATACGTCAATGAATTTTCATTTACTGTTACAGCTGTGCCCTCTGCACGGGGAGTTGATAGTGGAAGTGGCTGTACATGTGTAGAAACAGGATGTATGAAAACTCTCAGCACTTTATGTTCAGTTTTGCTGTGAAACTGAAACTGCTCTTTAAAAATAAAGTTTATTAAGAAATTAAACTAAGCAAATACTACCTTTAAAAAAAGGAAAGAGCAGAGTTAATCTGTATTAAATAAAGTCATTTTCCATACATGAGAGCCATGATCATTGCTTCAAAGGAAATTTGGAAGTTACAACGATTGAGACTAATCAATATTCCCAAGGAGAGAATACTCCTATAGCTAGAATTTACATCTCAACCTCTTTTCCTAGGTAGCACATCGACAAATGTGTCTCAGGAAACTTACAGATGGTAGGACTTGCACTTGGCCTTTGTCCAGTATTTGTGCTCACACAAATACCTGAAGTCAGAACGTGCCCCTTCTGAAAGACGCAAAGCCGTCTGCTCCCTGAGGTAGCTGGTTGGGTCTAAATATATTACGTAGCCTTCATAGAGCTTTCAAAGTTACTTTAAAAACTGCTTAAAAAGTTAACTGACTTCACAAGTAATAGGCTCTAAGCTGGTGCTTTATTATTCTTATGAATCAGCTGAGGATTTTACAAACTGTGGGATTGAGCTGGAGATTCTGAATTTTCAACAAGCTCCCAGTGGACTATATACTTCTACAGCAAGTAGCTTAACCAAGGTTTTCCAAGTATGTTCTAGGGATAGACTACCTTAAAATTGCCTGGGGTAGCCACTGAAAGATAGGTTCCAGGGTCCAAGGCCTACTGGATTATAAAAGAATCTGAATTTTAAATCAGTGCCCATGAGATTCTCCTGTATATCGTTTGAGAACCGGATGATTTCTAAACAACTTGGGTCTGCACAGCTCTAATAAAGCAGTTTCCTCAAACTCCTACGGATTCAGTTTTTAACTTTTCTTTCAAGCTGTATATTAAACTGCCACTTTGAAATAACTTTGTAAAAAATCAGCTAGTATAAAATCCCTTAAACTTTAAAAGACTTATAACGTTAGATTGCAGGCTTAAACTATGTTTATATATTATTTGATTTATGATGCTATTTAATTTTTCTGTCATTTCATGAACTGTAAATGCAAAGAGGGAGTATCTCCACTATTGCTGCAGGCAGTATTTTGATTTGTAAGCCTGATATCTAAACCCTGATGAGAACTATTGTGTGTCTTTATTGTGGCTTGTGTCTTATTTTAAGAACTTATTTGAGGAATAAAAGGCAAAACTTTTTAATAATGGTATCCGATTTATTAGGAACTGTGCCTTCAGGAAAACTCTACCTTTCAAAACACAGCTTAAAAACCCAAAAGTAAGCAAACGCAGGATCTCAGAATCAAGAACAGCTATGCTATGGCCCATACACAACCACACACACAAACACATGCACACACATACATACACACACACGCCTATAACTGGGGTTGTTCTTTGTTTAGTTTTTGTTTTCACTTTCACTTATTTTATGAACATTTTTATAATTTTTATTTCAAAATATTAGGAAGTACAAATGTTCTTGATACATGGGTGAATGGTATAATGCGGAACTCAAGCCTCTTAGTGTGCCCATTACCAGAATAATGTAACAAATAGGTAAGTTTTTGTCCCTCAGCTCCTAGCCCTCCTCACTCAGTGTCCAGTGTCCTTTATACCACTCTATGAGCACCTGTGCACATTGTTTAGCTCCTACTTATTAATGAGAACGTGTGGTGTTTGTTTTTCCATTCCTGAGATTCTTCACTTAGGACATTGGTTTCCAGTTCCAGCCAAGTTGCTGCAAAAGACATTATTTCATTATTTTTTATGGCTGAGTGGTACACTGTGGTATACAGATACCACAGTTTCTTTAGTCACACATGAATAGATGGGCACTTTGGTTGATTCCACACCTTTGGAATTGTGAATTGTGCTGTGATAAACATTTGGGTACAGGCGCCCTTTTGATGTAACGACTTCCTGTTGTTTCAGTAGATACCCAGTAGTGGGACTGCAAGTTCAAATGAAAAGTGTACTTCTCTTTCTTTGAGCAATTGCCACACTGTTTTCCTACATTTTCCTCTAAAATTTTTATGGTTCCACGCCTCATATTTAAGTCTTTAATCCATCTTGCATTAATTTTTGTATATGATGACAGAGAGCCTGTTTCATTCTTCTCCATGTGGCCATCTACTTTTCCCAGCACCACGTATTACACAGGGTGTCCTTTCCCCAGTGTACGCTGCTGTCCGCTTTCTTAAAGATCAGCTGGTCATGGCTACGTTGTTTTATTTCTGGGTTGTCTATTCTGTTCCACTGGTCTATACCTCTACCTCTGTGTCAGTACCATGCTGTTTGGTTGCCACAGTCTTATAGTACAGTTTGAAGTCAGATAATGTGATGCCTCCAGCTTTGTTCTTTTTGCTTAAGGTTACTTAGGTTATTTGGGCTCTTTTTTGGTTTCATATGCAGTGTAGGATTTTTTTTTCCTATTAATAGATCTGTGAAAATGCCATTGGTATTTTGATGGGAACTGTATGGACTCTGTAAATCACTTTGGGCAGTATGGACGTTTTAACAATGTTGATTCCACCTATACATGAGCATGTTTTTCCGTTTGTTTCATTTATAATTTCTTCCATAAGTGTTTTGCAGTTCTCGTTGTAGAGATCTTTCACTTCCTTGGTTAAGTATATTCCTAGGTATTTTTTTTTTCTTTGTAGCTATTGTTAATGGTATTGCATTTATGATTTGACTCTCAGCTTCACTGTCAGTATAAAGAAATGGTACTGATTTGTGTACATTAATTTTGTATCTGAGATTTTGCCTAATTTATTTATCAATTCTATGAGATTTTCAGTGGAGTCTTTGGGGTTTTCTAGATAAAAGAGTATATCATCAGCAAACAGGAATTAATTTGACCTCCTCTTTTCTAATTTTGATGCCCTTTATTTATTTCTCTTGCTGATAGCTCTGGCTAAGAATTCCAGCACTATGTTGACTAGAAGTGGTGACAGCGGTACCCTGTCTTGTTCCAGTTCTTGGGGGAAATTCTTTCAGTTTTTCCTGTTAGTATGATGTTGGCTGTTGGTTTTTCAGATATAGCTTTATTATTTTGCAGTATGATCATTCTATATCTAGTCTATTGAGAGTTTTTATCATGAAAGGGTGCCAGATTATATTGCATGGTTTTTCTGCATCTATTGAGATGATCATGTGGTCTTTGCCTTTGATTTTGTTTACGTGGAGAATAAACTTATTGATTTGCATATGTTTAATCATCCTTGCACCCCTGGAATGAAACCCACTTGGATCATGGTAAATTATTCATTTGATGTGTTGTTGAATTTTGTTTGCCAGTATTTTGTTGAGGATTTTTTGAATATATGTTCATAAAGGATAATGTTCTGTAGTTATTCTTTTTTGTTGTGTCCTTTCTTAGCTTTGGCATCAAGGTGATACTGGCTTCATAGAGTGAGTTAGGGAGGTCTCCCTCCTTCTCGATGTATGGAGCACTTTCAGTAGAATGGGTGCCAGTTCTTTGTAGGTCTGGTAGAATTTGGCTGTGACTATGTCAGGGCCAGTGCTTTTTTTTGTTGGGAAATTTTTTTATTACTGTTTCAACCTCATTAATCATTGGTCTGTTCAGGATTTCTATTTCTTCCTGATTCAAACTTGGGAGATTGTGTATTTTTAAGAATTTATACATTTGCTGTAGATGTTCTATTAAATAGTTTGTGTACATAGAGGTTTTCGTAGCATTCATGGATGATATTTTGTATTTCTGTGGTATCAGTTGTAATGTCTCCCTTTCCATTTCTGATTGAGCTTCTTTGAGTTCTTTCTCTTCTATTTATGATTAATCTAACTAGTATTCTATAGATATTGTTTATCTGTTCAAAGGACTAACCTTATGTTTCATTGATCCTTTGTATTGTTTTTTTCTGGTTTCCATTTAATTTAGTTTTGCTCTGAGTTTTGTTATTTCATTCCTTCTGGTGGCTTTGAGTTTGATTTGTTTTTCTTTTTCTAGTTCCTTGAGGTATACTATTTAATTATTAGTTTGTGATTTTTCTGTCTTGTTGATGTAAGTGTTTAAGGCCATAAAATCTCCCATTAGCACAGGTTTTTCTGTATCTTATGGATTCTGGAAGCTTCTATCACCTTTGCTGTTCAATTCAAAACTTTTTTGGATTTCCCTCTTGAATTTGTCAATAATCCAAGGATTGCTTAGGTTGTTTAATTTCCATGTACTTGTGTGGTTCTGAGAGTTCCTCTTGGAAATGATTTTTAGATCTATTTCACTGTGGTCTGAAAAGATACATGGTATGATCTTAATTTTTCTAATTTTTTTTTGTGGCCTAACATACAATCTATCTTGGAAAATGTCCCATGAGCTGATGAGAAGAATGTATATTCTGCAGTTTTGGAGTAGAATGTTCTATAAATGTCTGTTAGGTCCATTTGCTCTAGAGTCCCATTTAAGTTCAGTGTTTCTTTATTGATCTTGTGCCTTAGTGATCAGTCTAGTTCCGTCAGTGGGTGTTGAAAGACTTATTAAATTGATGTTGTTTATTTCTTTCCTTAGATCTAGTAGAATTTACTTTATGGGTCTGGTAGCTCCTGTGTTAGATACATATATATTTAGGATTGTTATATCTTATTGCTGAATTGACCTCTTTATCATTATATAATGACCATCTTTGTCCTTGTATAACTTGTTAATTTAAAGTTTATTTTTCATCTGATATGAGTATAGCTCCTCCTGCTTGCTTTTGGTTTCCATCTGCATGGAATTTTTTCACCCCTTTGCCTTGAGTCTATGAGAATCTTTGTGGGTTAAATTGATTTTTTGGAGACAGCATAACTTTGGCTTCTGTTTTTATGTCCATTCAGCCAATCTACATCTTTTAAAGGGGGCACTGAGACCATTCACATTCAATGTTCGTATCAACATGTGAGATACTGTGCTGGTCATCATATTGATTGTCACCGTAATGCTTTTTTTTCTCTGCTTTGCATTACTGTTTTGTAAGAACTATGAGTTTTAACTTTGGGGAGTTTTTACAATGTTGGGTATCAATTGTTCTGTTTCATGTATAGAACACTGTTAAGCATTTCTTGTAGGGAAGTTCTGGTCATGACAAATTCCCTTAATATTTGCTTGTCTGGGAAAGACTTTATTTTTCCTTCATTTATGAAACTTGGTTTTGCAGGACACAAAATTCTTGGCTGACATTCATTCTGTTTAAAGAGAAAAATGATACCCAAAAGGAACCCATTCCTTTATGGCTTATAAGATTTCTCTTGAGAAGTCTGCTGGCAGTCTGATGGGGTTTCCTTTGTAAATTACTTGATGTTTTCACCTCATGGCTTGCAGGAGTTCTTCCTTCATGTTGACTTTGGCCAGCCTGATGACTACATGCCTTGATGATGTCCTGTTTGCAATGAATCCACCAGGTGTTTGTTGAGCTTCTTGTATCTGGCTGTCTAAACCTCTATCAAGACAAGGGAAGTTTACTTCAATTATTCCCTCAAATAGTTTTTTCAGGTTTTTTTGCTTTTCTTTCTTCACCCTCAGGGATGCCTGTGATTGTTATTTGGCTATTTACTTCTTTCTGAGAAGATCCAGTAACTAGTGTTTCTAGTCAGCCATCTTGCCTCCCCTGTAATAAAATACCTGTATTTTATTACTAGGGCCTAATTTTCCTTCCTTCCCTCCCTCCCTCCCTCCCTCCCTCCCTCCCTTCCTTCCGTCCTTCCGTCCTTCCTTCCGTCTCACTCTGTCACCCTGGGTAGAGTGCAGTGGTGTCATCATAGCTGGCAGCAACCTCAAACTCCTGGGCTCAAGGAATCCTCCTGCGTCAGCCTCCTGAGTAACTGGGACTACAGGCACGTGACACCATGCCCAGCTACTTTTTCTATTTTTAGTAGAGACAGGGTCTCACTGTTGCTCAGGCTGGTCTCCAACTCCTGAGCTCAAGCAGTCCTCCCACCTCCTTCTCCCAGAGTGCTGGGACTTACTGGTGTGAGCCACTGTGCCTGGCCACTAGAGCCTAATTTTCTAACTCACTCAAATACATATTTTCTTTTAGCTTGTTCTAGAAGTTTGATAGCAGTTTAGGAGGCAAAATACAAAAGCGTAGGGTCCATGAGAGGCAAGGACAAAAGCAAAATCAAAGCAGAAGTTAAGATGTAACACCTGAAAGTAAAAGACAATAAACATCTTAAGGTTTTTTCCAAGATTTTGTTAAAGTTAATTTTTTCCCCAAGTTTAAGAATTAAGGAATATTCATGTTTGGATTAATTTTTAAAAAAAATATTCTTAATGACACATTGCCTAGTAAATTATGCTTATTTTAAAATTTTATTCTAACATAAACCCATTCCATTCTGATGACACTAAATAAAGTATTTTTCTCTGTATACCACTTCAAAACAATTTCAGTGTATGAGCAGCCTTAAATGTGATTACTATTTCCCTAATACACATTTTACAAATAAAAAAAAATGACTCCCAAAATTTGGTGAGGCATGGAGTTATTTTCACATACTCCCTCCTCTATTAAAGGGGGCCATTTTCACATTGACCTCTTTAACTCTGGGGCTAGAGAATGAAAGCAAGTTAAGCTCAGTGTTTTTGTGATCACAGAACCTGCATTTTACTAAATAGAGTAAACTGAGTATAACTTGAAACATCACAGACCTAAAACAGGATCTAGTTAATCAGGCATGACAGGTAGGAAAAGAACAAAATCACAATGCTCCACAGAGTTAGACAGATCATTTAAAATGGTAATACACCCAATTGTCGTCTTATTTCTCTCCTGACATTCCCTGGCATTTGCTCATGTCAGTCATTTGGCATCGTTTGTCAGCTGAATATCAAAACAATCATGACAAGGAAATAAATATGAAAGTCTGAGAAAATGAACTCCAACAGCGTATGTGGAGCATGAATGGCAGGTGCCCACTGATACTGCTGATTGAATCCTGCTTTGTGACTAGAAGACTAAGAACCTTTCTTCCCAACTCTGTGTGGTTAGACATAAAGTGATTTTTTCATATTCAACACACACACACACACACACACACACCATCTAATCAGTTAGGAAACATTTCTTATTACATTAGTTAACTCAGCATATCCATTTTCTAAGCCAATTTTATGATGGACAGACATGCCTGGTTTCATGTTCAGAATGAATTAGGCAGAGTCTAAAACATCAGCCAGTGTAATGTTTCCAATGAGTAGAAACCACCTCATCAGCAACCTTTTTCTTCACTTATTGTTTAAAAAAGTTTCATCAGCATTCGAGAAAGGATAATTCCATTCTATAAAAAGCAAACTTTACTTGGAAAGTCCAGGGCATTGGTTTATTCATATTCTATCAACTGAAGGTTTTTCAAAGATCAATAAAATCACGAGAATAGACATTAACTTTCAAACAAATTGCCATTGCAATATTTTTTGCAAAAGCATTCATCAATTTAAACAGATTACGCCTAGACATGTGCTTTGTAACAATCCCCTCCTTATCTTTTAAGATTCTCAATAATGAAAGGCTAATCCACCTCACTTGCAACAAGTAAAGCCGTGAAATGTTGACTGCCCCCACACAGTTACTGCCTGCTGTGTACACAATACACAAGTTAATACAGCTTTTTCCTCACGGGTCAATAGGAACAAATACACAATCACTAGATGGAAGAAAAATCTTTTCTTTTTCCAGTGCTAGAAGATTAAATCTGTCATTCCAAATGCGCCAAAGGATCATCCCTCCTGTGCTCATCTGAACTCCACGGGGTGGTGTGGAGCCACCGAGAGTCACCTCACTTTTTCTGATTCTCAAACCTACTAGTTTTATGCCCAATTTAATCAGAAAATCACTTAAAATATTACACAGCAGTCAAATACTGCAAGTTTCTGAGAAGCTCTAAATTCTCTCAGAAATTTGGATAAGCAACCTGGATCCGCTACACACATCAATTCTATGTACCATAAACAGAATTGCCAGAAAGAACCTTTAAAATTCAGGCTTATTGTGCTACATCATCCTTCCTAAGTTTTTCTTGGGGGCTAGAAAGAGGTAACACATTTTTCCCAAGAATAAATATGCAGAAATCATTTCCTAGAATTTACATAAACATTAAGTCCAACCAAAGGGTCAAATGATTAGCCATACTTAGTATATAAAGAGAGTTTCTCTTGCTAAAATACACTTTAAACCAATGTTTCTACACTTTTAAAGATTACAAAGTCTTTGATTCCCCTGAACATAGATCATAGAATGGTTAGTATTTTACTTTCGGTTCACTTGTATTCTCTTTAGCTAAAGAAATAGTTTTTAAAGAAGTAATTTCCTATGAGAAAAAGGATTTACAGTTAGTATGAGTAAAATCAAGTAAATGTTCCAAATTAAATAGCAGTTATTGTCTCTGAAAACCATTTTTCAGATTATGGCTAATATATTTCCCATCATATTTATGTGTATATTTAGATTTCAATATTTTTTCATCTTCCACTTATGTGATGCTAAAACTAGTTTATAATTGTTAAAATATATTACTTCTTAATACTTTCTTCATTGCATGAAAAACAACCTTCGTCTGTTACAAATGAGGGCAGAGAGTGTTAGTGTTGCAGCTGTGAGAAACAGAGAAGTATTCTTCTATTAATTTTCACTTATTTGTGTATCTGCTAATATAATTGTGAATATTTTCTCTGCAAAACCTGACTATGAGCTCTTCTATTGCACAAATGCATATTTTAGCTATAATTTCTCTTCATTTGTATGTGAGAAATAAATTAGGCAAAAAAGCAGCAATGTAACAGTTATTTCTTAGCATTATACCTTGGCCTATTAAGAACATTTGCTCACTGTTTCAACAACTTCTCCAAATCAAATTAACCAACTGTTACCAAGCTTTACACTGTTTCCTGGTGACTGCCAATCCGGGACTCTTACCAATTATCCAGAGCTACAAATCTTTATCAGGAAACCTCCCCTGCTAATTCCCCAAATCAAAAGCCTGAAATTTTTGTCAGGTCCCAGCTACAAGAAGATCTAGTTTTGTCATCAACTACAGTGTGCTGACTATTTCGGTCTTGGGAAGCAACCTCAATGCCACAGGGATTTACAGTCAACAGAAGACATGGTCTATGCATTCAAAACTGCTAAAATGAAAAAGGACGCCTTTTGTTCTAAACCATTTAGGATTCAAACTCCCTAAATTGTACACAGATAGGTAACTTTAAATGAGGCTGTTTTGTGTGTTTGTAAATCAATTCTACTTGCAATGTAGGCAGTAGTTTTTACAATAGCTGTCAGCAGGTAAGTTTTGCTTCCCAGACTCAGGTGTTTAAGTTCCTGTTGGTCTGAATGTGTTTTTCACATGCCAGATATCGTTCATCAACGTGCAATTTGTACCCTCACAAGTGTGCGCAGCAGTCGGGCTCAGGGCTGCTCACTGGGCTGGGTGTCACTCTGTTTCTTTGGTTCGTAAAGTGTGTCAAGGGACCTGCAATCAGGGTCATTCGTAGAACAGCATCTCCTCTTCGACAGTCAAACAGCTGAGTCCTGCTATTGGGCAAACTATATCTAATCACCTCCTGCCGCTACTGATAATGCAATTTTTTCTTTTTCAGTGTGAATGTTAGGAAATATGCTATGAAAAATAATGTATGTTCTTAAAAGATAATTAAGTGATATACTATGATTAACAATCATGTAAATAGTTGACAAAACCTAAATAACAATACAGATTTTTTCATCAACATCTAAATATACACCATGTAAATAATTTTTATAAAGTTGTATTTTTACATTCATGTTGCATTTCAGTTAGCAGTTAGTTATTTCCAAATATAATTTATCTACTATTGTCTGAGGTCTAAAATTTTAGGTAAATATATAGAATTTTATTGGTAGTAGTCCTTTAAAGTACACTCACATGGAATTTACTTTCCCCCCAATTCCAAAAGGAACACTTCGAATATTTGGTACTAAAAGTCCTTGCCATGGGAATCACAGTGTTTTTATGAACTTCACCGATACTAGATATTTGACCCCTGGTATTTCCCAGAATTTGAATGGGCAACTGATGGCAACTTCTGTTTACTTGTATGAATTCTATTTCTTCTGCAGTGAAATTTCACTTGAACTTTGATAGCTGTTTCTTTTTTTGTTAGTAGGAACTTTTTCTGTCCTCTCTGCAACCCATGGTGATGTGAAGTATTTTTCATCGTCGCTATAGGTGTCATAAATGTTTATCATCTGTTTGCGTAACTATTCCCTTGAAAACGGCAATTTCATCCAAACAGGCTCCCTGTTCTCCCGGCCCCTCCCCACTCACAGGGCAGGAGTGAGAGAGAGTCCTAAGCCACAGCCAGGGGATTTCGGACTCTGCGTTCCAACCTTGGCAGCTCCCCGGGCCTCCTGCCCCGGGCATTTGCTGGACTAGGTACACAGGCCAGGTACACAGGCTGGGCTCTGGCCACGGTAATCTTATAAACTCTTGCATTTTCTTCTCTCGGTGATGCCAACTCAGACTCTCTGATGTGCAGACTCCTTTCAGGCGCTGCAGCTAAGTGTCCCCCGCCAGAGGGCAGCCTGGACGGGCTCCCTGCAGGGCCTCAGCACCCTCATCCAGGTCAGGGCTTTTTACCCTCTGCTTACGCCTAGGAAAGAAACCGAGGCAATTATCTCTCTATAGAAACACCCTTAATGAAATTCCTCAGGCAAATTTAATGTGGCTAAACAAACATAGAACACAACTCTTAACAGGGGAAAAAAAAAAAAAAAACCTACAGCACATGGGAATGAGTCATGGGGGCGGGCGAGATGCCCCCTGGCAGAGAGAAGCCACGGTGCTGTGTATAGCCCTCTGACTGGCTAGCAAGCGGTGGGTGCAAGCCTGGACGTGGAAGGAGACCTCACATTCCAGAAATGCCACCATGCCTGCCTCGGTTACGCGCCGTGCTTTCTCATTACTGTTAGCTGGCGCGCAACACTGCAGAACGCACCGTGAAAAATAAACACGCACAGAAAAGGCAGTATCAGAGAGTAGCCGTTAGCAAAAAGTACAACAAACGAGTGGGCTTATCCGGGAAGTTTGGGCTGTACATAACTGCTATAATATTTTAAACTAGAAAAAGTTTTTGAAAAAAATTAAAAAGACAAATCTTTTTTATTACTATTGCTTTAATGGAAAAATTATAATCATATATGTTTATGGGGTGCAGTGTGATATTTTGATACACATATACAACTGAAATGACTAAACTGAGCTAATTAACATCTTTCATCACCTTAATTTTTTTGTAGTGAAACATTTGCAATTTTTTCTAAAAAGAGGCAAATATTATAACTCGATATCTGAATGAGAAAATGTACAATTAAGCACTTCGCATGAATTATATACATCTCACAAACATATGGGCCATAAATCACTCAGAGTACATAGTATATTTCAGGCATTATTATGTACTTTGCATCATGTCTTAGTATCTAGTTCATCTAATCTTCACTTAATTTTGGAGAAAACTGAAGCTCAGGTATTTGACGATTTATTATAGAATATCAGAGCCCCTGGCACAACCGTGAAATGGAGAGTGGACTTTGCCCTACCTGCAGCAGCACACAATCGCCACGTTACCACAGCGGGAAACAAACGAGACATTCACACTCTGCCAGCCCTTGAACAGAATGACATCGATCCGCTCACGGCCTTACGAGGTAACCTTTAGTTGCTAGATTTGCTTTTTATATAGGACACCTAACTGTCTAATCATTAAGCACTACTGGTTTGGAAAACAGGATTTTTTTCTTATCATGGTAGAATATGTGGTGAAGTCTGAAAAGAGATATATGGCTTATTGTTCTTGGTATCAAGAGAAGGAGTCATATCAAGGAGTCTTCACTTCACTCCTCAGAACGTATCTACTATTTCACCCTGCACTGTCACTTAATAATAAGCTACGGTTAATCCAGCAGATGGATATGGTTGTAAACGTTACTTCAATTCAAGAAACTAGAACGAGGCCCCAAGACCTCCATTTCTTTCCTCTCAATTTTCAAATTCACTGACTATCAGGCATTTGTTACTTATCTGGTCAATCTTAGGCCTGAATGAGAGCATGTTGCTGATAACATGGAGAAAAAAATCCAAACATGCTTCAACTTAGAGGCTGCTTCCCTTGTTCTGAATCAACTGAATTTTTCTCTTATTAAATATACTGTAGTATGTCTGTCTACCCCTGGCCAACCTCTAAACTAAAGAAAGCATTTATTTTTTCTTTCTTTGTACTTTAGCACTGGATATGAAGTCATCAAAAATCATCGCATATGACTAAATTCAAATATTAGTGCATTATTCTTGGCCTGATAACAACATAACTGTCAGACATAAATGCAGACTAATAGTTTAGTTACAGGACAAATCCATTAAAAGGGGAAAGGTAGTCAATTTATATCTGCTTTTTAAGAAAGTATGTCATTGCAACCTTGATGCATTGACTTTTGAAAGACTTTCTTTCAACTGTATGCAGAGCATATTGTGAAATCAATGATTTAAATAACTTGATAAGAGCTGGAAAATATTCATACACATATTCCGAATAGCTTCCCCTACCTAAATTAAAATTTATATCCCATTTGGGAAGAGTCTTTGGATGACATGAACTTGAATCTTATTTATAAATGTGAATATAATTTCTATATTTTATTAATGGTAATGAAGAAACCATTTAAATCCAGAGGTAATCTGTAAATTTTATGTTCTATGTTCATCTGTTATTCCAAATATTTCCTTGCTTTTTAAATATATAAGCATTAAAAGAAGCCAGGTTGACTGATTTCCTCTGTTGGTGGAGATATTGATTAGTTTGAGGAGCCAAAAAAAGAAATAACTAAACTAGTATTTGTAAACTGAGGCAAAATTTTATTTAAGGATTAGATTCTAAAATCAATGCATATACTCAAATTTGAGAATACTTGCAATTATTACAGAGTAAAATTAACATTAAAAAGACCAATATCAATGTTGGCAAAGATGTAAAGAAACTGAAACTCACACTTTGCTTGGGGGAGCCAATTGCTAGTCACTGTTAAAATCTATTTGGGTTACCTACTACAGGTAACCATATACTTGCGTATGTGAAGTCTTCATGGCTCTGAAATTTGTGAGTGTGTCTTCATAAAAACACCTGCATAAGAATGTTCATAGAAGTTTTGTTTATAATAGTCCCAAATTGGATACTATTCAAATGTCTATCAACTGTAGAATATATAAATAAATTATATCATATTCATATAGCAGAATACTATTAGCAATAAAAACGAATAGCCTTCTACTATACAAAACAACATGGCTAAACATATGCTGAGCAAAAGAAGCCAGACAGCAAAGAATAAACACTAGGTTTTCTGTTTCCCTTAGTATATAGCAAGTGAGAAAAGGGGTAGCTCCCAATCGAACAATGAGAAAAATGTACGTAAGCTACAAAATAATGACTCTGATTGAGCCCAACTGAGAACTAGGTTCACAGGGCCGCCCAAACAGCCTGAATTCTAAAGAAGGACAAGCGCCTTCAAGGAGAGGTGACGTATGTTGACAGACACCTGTGGCAGAGCACGGAGAAGGAGGCACCAGTTGTCCCACAAGTGGGTAAAAAGAAGTAGCTAAAATTAAAAAAAAAAAAAAAAAGTGCCAAAGGCCAAGTATGGGCGACTGTGACAGTACAGACCCATCCCCTTGGAACCCGTGGAGAAACAAAACTTCCCGGGATTTCTCAGGGGTCTTGTAAAAAGCTCTCTCCTCCTGAGATAGGGAAATAAATGTATATTACACAGAAATGGAAAATATTTGCTTTCAATACTCCTAGGAGCATTTTATTCTTCGCATACCATTGGAATTAAATCAGCAGCCATTTGTCTAGTTTATTGCTCTGATCCAAAAGGACAGTAAAACTTCTCTTATTTTTCAAAGACAGACAAATTGTTACAGCCTGAACTAGTTCCCTAGGTTAAGCCCTAAAGTGCCAGGGAGTTTAGAAGCTCTCAGTGTCTGTGTATTTACATTTCAAACACTGAATACCCAGACTTTAGAGACATCTCTAGGCTGTAAAAGCCATAGGTTCCGGGGGTTTAACTGGCCCACAGAAAGATGTATCTACATTGCAAAAGATAAGGGTGAGCATACAGGATGATCTCCACTTAATTCTGAAGGAAGAAAACCTTTTATATTGTTGTATTTTTTCCTTTTAGAGGGGAAGAAAGCAGCTGTCTTTTACTCACGTAAGTGAAGAGAGTGCATTGTTCTCCAACCCTGGCTTCTGGAGTGCTTGGCTAGGCATGTAGGAGAGTTTTCCATTTGGCTTTCATTTCATTGCCCAAGGGGTAATGTATGTGCAAAGAAAGACTATCACACTTATTATTTACTGTAAGATACTAACAAGAAATCTGTTCTAGATCTAGCACACTTTGTTTTCACATTCAGAATAATAAAAATACAGATGACAATCAGAAACTCAATATAGCCCCAGACACAAGGAGACTTCCCACTCACCGTGGGCTCTTTTCCATGAAACTCCATGGGGTGCTCAGGAGGGAGCTGTGTGGCAGTGTAGAAGACCAGAGAGAACTTCCATGTATGAGGCTGGTGTGCGGGAGATGATTGGAAGCTGCTCCATGAAAGGCACAAAAACTTCAGCCACCTTCCCAGACCCATGTCTCCTACAAAGCAAAAGCCTTCAAATGCCAGGAGACTGACAGCCCTGTCACCCTCAGGGTACTAGAAAAGATCAATCATGGCTGGTATAGATGCAAAACAAAACAAAACAAAACAGGATATAGTCTTGGACCTAATGTCTTATATCAGTACCATCTGAAATCTTCTACTACTATAGGAGACGGAAGAAACCCTCTCCTGCACAAGCTCTGTCACAGGTAAAGGGCAGCACTTGGCTAGCACAAGGAGCAGGGACAATGAATAAACTGCATTCCCAAGGCCTGTCTAAGACTGTGGCTTGAATAAAAGAATAAACAACCACATGTGCCACCTACCGCCAGCCTAGTAATCATCAGTAATAAGCAACGAAGGTCTGTTTCAGAGGGGCGAGGGCATACACGCAGCATACAGATAGCCGTGACAGCTGACTACAGCACACTGAGAAAATATTCCAGCATCCAGCCTCCAGCCTAAGCTCAAGGTGATGGCAGCCAATTGCTAGTGGAAAGTATGCATAGCAAAAATAAAACACCATGCCAGTTAAGCGTCAGACTAGATTCACTCCAACTACCGCAGTGACTGTTTGAGATGAGAAGAGGTTTGCCTATTTTTAGGTGTTAATATGATCTACTTCAGTTTCTACGATACTACAGACGATAGGGTTTAATAAAAAATTCAACATACACACAAATAAGGTTTAAAAATGTCAAGATCAGAAGCAATAAATATAACAAGACACAGAGATCACCCAGGCTCTGAAACTATTAGAAAAAGTCTTTAAAAGATCAATATGTTAAAGAGGACAACATTCATGAACAGATGCGAAAATTTTAGAAGAGAGATAGAAATTATAAGGCATTGTCAAGTGAAAATGCTAAAATTTTAGCAAAGTATGAGAAATAAATAATCATTTCTTTGGGCTCATAAATAGACTCAAGACAGTTATGAAAATAATGAATGAATCTGAAGACATAGTACTAGAAATTACCAAAGCTGAAAAGGAAAAAACAAAACAAAACAAAACAAAAAAGGTTTAAAACACAACCAAAAACAACAGAACATACATAAGTTGTGGGATAATATCAAACAATTTAACACATGTATAATTGGAGATCCAGGAAAAAAAAAGGGAGGGTGGCAGAAGAAATATTTGAAGAGATAATGGCTAAGAATTTTTAAAAAATGAATAAAAGGCATCAAACTTAGGAAACATATATTCTTCCAAAATGGATAGATGAAGCAACAACAAAATTCTGGACTTCACATATTCAAACTATAGAAAATCAACTATAAAGGGACAATCTTGAAGGCTACCATAGAAAAATGATAAACTCCATATAGAAAAACAAAAATAAGAACTATGGAAGATTTCTCATTAAAATTAAGCAACCCAGAAAACAACGGAATGACATGTAAGGGACGCTTGAAGATGCCAAAAGGAGAACAAAAGTCTGCCAATGAGAATTCTATACACAGTGAAAATGCCTTTAAAGAATGAAGACAAAAGAAAAACACACATACCAATGACACAGAGTGGAGAGTAAGAAAATAGGACAAAGTAAAAATAGAGTTCAAGTGTTTTTATAACATATTTGATAAAGAAACTTAATGGAGGAAAGATAATTTTTCAAAAAGCTGGTGCTAAAAATTTGAGCATTCATATGTAAAATAAACAAAACTCAAGCTATACGTTGAACCACGCTGAAAATTAACATTAAATACATTTTGAATTTAAAGCTAGCGCTACACTAAACTGAAATCAGGTAATTTCCAGAAGAAAACACTGAAGAAAATATTAAGACCTTGGGATAACCAAAGATTTCTCAGCACCTAAAAACACAATATAAAATTTAAGAAGTATAAGTTAGACTTCATCAAATTTTAAATGTCTGCTTTTTGAAAGACAATGTTGAAAAAAACCCAAAAAACTTGTATTCAGAATATACAAACAACTATCACAACTTGTCATGGACTGAATGTCTGTGTACCCCTAAAATTCATTTGGCGACATTCTAACCACAAGGTGATGGTGTGAGAAGGTGGGGCCTTCAGAAGGTAAGCAGGTCATGAGCACAGAGTCCTCATGAGTAAGACCGGTGCCTTCTTAAGAAAGAACAACGTAACACCTTCTCTCTCCCTCCCACCCATAAGGATAGAAAAAGTACCATCTGCAAACCAGGAAGTGAGTCCTCACCATATACCGGATCCGCTGGCTCTGTCTGCACCTTGAAACCGAAACTCTTAAGCCACCACAACTGTGGGAAACAAACGTTTTGTTGCTTAAGCCAACACATCTGTTGTATTTATTATAGCATCCTGAACTGATAACACACAACTCAACAATAATAAGACAAACAACTCACTAAAAATGAACAAAATGTTTGAACAGACACTTCATTAAAGAACATATGAAGATAAAAATTAAGGATGTAAAATGACTTGACACCATAAGTCATTACAGAAAACACAATTATAACCACAATTTTATACCATTACGTACATACTGGTGAGAATGTAGAGCAAAACTTGAAGTCTCAAGGATTGTTGGTGCAAAATGTAAAGGGCCCCATTGCTTCGGGAAACAGTCCCGTGTGGTTAAACGGCTATTTACCACATGACCTCACAAGCTCTCTTCTAGGTTTTTACTCAACAGAAATGAAAATATACATCAATTGAAAATTCTGTAGGAGAATATCTGCAGACGCTTTATTTATAATCACCCAAAAACTAGAAATATTTCAAATGTACTGATACAACCAACAGCCAGGATGAACCACACATGATTTATGCTGGTGAAACAAGCCGGACTCAAAGGCTACGGTTGTCTGCCTCCATTTAGGTACCAGTCTGGACAGGCAAACAGATGCAGCCAGTGTGTCCGGGACTCCAGCTTCAGGGAAGGGGCACTGTCGATACGGGACGCGAGCGACGGGTGGTGGTCGGTGAGATGTTTCATATCTTGTTTGTGGTGCTGCTCACACAACTGTGTGCACTAGTCAAAATCCACAGGTCACATGTAGACTGTGCCTCAGTGAAGCTTTTTATTAAAAGTATACACTGTATGATTCCATTTATATGAAGTTCAAGAACAGATGAAACTTTCGCTATGTGAGAGAAATGAGCACACCTGTAATCTCAGGGTGTAGCGGGTGATACTCATCCTCTCTCATGAGCGAATTCTGTGATACCGGAAATGCTCAGTATCTTCCTTCATATGACGGTACATAGGTGCATACATGTGCAAAAATACATGGATCTACGCACTGAAGATGTGCGAGTGTGTGTATATATAGTAGAATGTATGTGTATATGTATGTTATGCACATGCATGTACATGTGTACATATGTTATACTTGAGATTAAAAGCTCTGTAGAGAGACACACTTGGCCTTCTGTATCTGTGGGTTCTGAATCAATGGATTCAACCAACTGTAGATTGAAAATACTGAGGAAAAAGAGATGGCTGCGTCCACCCTGAACAGGTACAGATTTTCTTCCCTTGTCATTATTCCCTAAATGATACATTGTAACAACTATTTACATAGGACGTACATTGTATTAGATAGTATAAGTAATCTAGAGATGATTTAAAACATAGGGAAGGATGTGTGTAGGTCATATGCAAATACCGCACCATTTTACATAAGAAACTTGAACACCTTTGGATTTTGGTATCTACGGGGTGAACCAATCTCCCACAGATTACAAGAGACTTTATTTTTAAAGCCAAAGTCTAAGAACTACCGGAACAGACAAACACAATGGCTGTAGTGCAAATGAGACTGGTTCACAGCATTCTTTCTGTCTTTAAGGTAACTATCAAATCCCTGGAGCAAATGGGGAACACTTACTTTTGAAGAATTTATATTTGTTGTAGTTTTATTATACTCTGTGTTAATATTCACTATTTATAACCTTAAAATATTAGTAGCAATAGCTTTGCTTTTTGTTGTATGGATTAAGCAAGTTTGTAATTTCTCAGATGGACAATAATCCCAGGGACAAAGGGGCTTGTTTTGTATATACATAGGCAGTATTATGGAAGGTATGGTGGTATGAGTTAAATTCTTATTTATAAGCCTTAACATTTCTAACAACTCACTGTACTACATACAGTTTATTCTTGCTCATTAGGAGGTAAATTGAGTGGGCAAATTTTAAAGATTATCTATTTTATTTAAGGAAGCAAAACTAAGATTTGCAGGCATCTTTTCTGTAAGACAATTAATACACATTGCAGAAATAGAACACAGGTTGCTTACCAAATACCCATGAGAAATCTCTCTCTCCACGAACAAGGGTGCTTGCTTACTGTTTAATGTTGCTATTAGAGCACAGAGGTCTAATAATTGACCCTATCAAACAGTGATAAAATAATTAAAGCTGTGCACATCCTGCAACCCATTTTCTCTTCTTTGGAGGACACAATAAAAAAAATCCTGAACAATTAACTTTTCACTGTTAAGGAAATAGCCATGTTTTACTTAAAGAGTTGACTGGACTTGTGGGCAAACACTAGATTCAGGGGGGAAAAAGTCATACTGCAAACAAATTACTGGAGTTAAGTCGTATCTGAAATTCATTCAATCATTCATTTAGTCATCAAGTATTTATTGAGTGCTTACTATGCTGCAAACACCATTCCATGTTCTAAGAATATAGAAGAAGGCAGAGTACAGCATCTTCATGGGGTCTGCACTCTAGTGCATTGATTTATTATTCCAAATAAATCAATAATGTAACTGTAGGTAGTGTTGACTGCTATGGTGAAAATAAAGAAGGGTACGGGTACAGGGAGTAATGAAGACAACTCACTGAGGAGACACTTGAAGAGAATGACGATGAGTGATGAGAAGAAACAGATTATTCATTGATTTATTACATGGAAGCTGATTGGCTACATTCCACTAAGCATCACAAACCTAAGACAAAGTCTTCATTTTTCTTACCCTGCTTCAACCCCAGTCCCCACGTGCCCGCTGACACCGGCTCTCAGTTCATCTCACCAAGCTACTATTCATATTATTGTGCTATTAATCTGACAACTACTAGGTGAAATAGCATACTATTATGGGTACAAAGTGGGATTAAATAAGCTCAAGGATAATTTAAATATACAATAAAATGTCAAATGCACTGTTAATTATTTAGGAAGGCCAAATATTAGTTTTCTCTAATACTCTTTGTACATCATTATTTCATACTTGCTGAGGGCAAAGTAACAAAGCAGGAGATGTGTTAGGAGTAACTTTAGAATTATAATCGCTATGTTCTCTTTCAAGCCTTTAGAATTTACATGACCATTGCTCTCTAAAAATACCAAATGCTCAAAATGTAGCTGTGGAAATTTAAATGGCATTGTGAAATGCACAACCTTTTTGAAAGCATCCTAGATTTGCTCTAGATCTAATTTTAATGTATGCAATTTTGCAATAGCTAATCAATCTAATAAAATAACCCCCACTTTGATAAAATGTGTTGTTTAACAGAAACACATATTGGTTAGGTTAATATTTACTACACTAGAATTGAAGCATCAGTAAAAAAAATAAAAGGTCATGCTCATTTTAAGAATTGTGGTTTAATTATGTTATCATTTTCTTTTCAGAAACCTCATTGTGCATATACGATGCATTTACTTCAGACTTAACATCCATTTGCCTTAAAATTGGAATACATTTTTCAGCCTATTCATCTATGGCTGTTTTTTTTTTCCTAAAGTATGTATCAGCCAAATGAAAGAGTATTAGCTTTTTGGCCCATATTCTAGAATTCCAATAAATAATTGCATCCCTATTTATCTGAGGATTTAACTTGCTATCACACACACACACACACACACACACACACACACACACAGTTGAACCTCAAGTCTTATGGAGGAATGTATCTATAAATATGCCAAAGGACATTTTGTTTTTTTACAGTCTGTTATAATCAAAACGCACAAAATGTTAACATTATTGCTGCTGCATATTTTGTTGGGCCGCCTTAATCAAGGATTCCAAAGTTGGCTCAAGTTATAAGAAACAGTCATACTGGAGAAGATCAAAACCAAACTGAAGATACTAAAACCAGTCTCCCGAGGATAGTCTGAGTCAAGCACAACTGATGTTTCATGTAGTTTTTCCTGCAGATGTTTAACAATGCATTACTTTCTACCTGGCATGACTCTGTCCTGTGTTAGGCTGCCAACGAACACAATTACCCTATACAATAACTCTGCTTACACAGAGCTCTAAGCTGCCAGCATGCTTCCACACGCAGGCAGCCTCCTCCAGGATGTTACTGAACTGAGTCTACGGAGTGAGTCGGCATATTCTGCACACAGAAATATTTATGAGTCAAGGTTCAGTGTGATAGTCTCTTATTTGGGGAGTTAGTGTTGAACTCACACCTAAACTCCTCATATATTTCAGGCATGCCCACATTCTTGAGGGTGTCTAAAATTTAGGCAAGGGTTTTCATCACATAAATTATTGCAATTCTATCAAAAACAATTCAGATCACTTGGAAGCCTGAGTAAAGGAAGGCAGGGCAATAGAGGAAATTAAGGAAAGTGGTTTTATACAGCTTTTCATGGTCATCAAGTTACTCATAACGGAGAATTCAAAGCTTGAAAAAACTGCTTCGACTCTTTCTGGGGTCCATAACTTAGAGAAGTGTTAACAAATGTTAGGTGGGAAAATAAACCTAAGGCTGTTTTCCATTTAGGGCTGGGTCTTACTGATCCAAGCAAAGATTCAAGAGAAGGAGACAATAAATGGAACAATCTTTTAAGACCCGGAAAATAGCAGTTTGGAAATTAGAAAATTGTAAGTGTTATACAGAACAATTAAGAATGTTTTAGGAACTTCAGGCAGTTTTGAAAACAAGAGCAGAAAATATATTTTCAACTGTTGCATGGAAAATACAGGTTTTGCCGATATTTGGCTTAATTATAAAATTCATAGTTTCCACAAAACCTGGTGAGGGGTCATGGCAGTCCTGTCCCAAGTTCTGAAGATAACTCTAAGGTTTAGACGATACAAATTTATCTTAGGAAAATCCTACAGTAGTAGGAAGCTGTGGGGGAAAGAGGTGCGGCAGGCCCATGAGGAGGTCAGCTACTCCTCCCCGCGGAGCCAAGTCCCTCAGATAGGGGTCGCCGCAGAGGATAAGAAAATTGATAGGAAATAGAGAGAATAAAAGAACACACAGGGACTGAGGTATAGTTTATAGTTTTATATAAAAAGATCAGAATAATCACAGCGGGGTGCTTAGGCGACTAGACCATATGCCCGTGACTGTCTAGCAATATGGTTAGATTCACATAGGTTTTTATAATCACAGATCTCAATTACTGGTTGTCAGGGTGACACATTTGCATATCAGGGAATGCAGTTGCTAGGGGAGCAGGATTACACAGGTAGTGGGCTAGGGTCAAAAGTCGTCTCAAAGAGCTACTGACAAGTCTTTATCTAGGTGAACAAACAGGTACAAAGTCTTTCAAGAGTTAACTTCTAAGTTCTAAGAGGTAGTCATCAATTAACAGAAGTATAACAAAAGAGGTACAGTGACTCTATATTTCTTTGATGTAGTTATTGTGGACTTAAAGGTAGACAGTCAGGAGTGAAGAGAAAGCCTGATTTTCTACAAGCAGGTTGTTTATAACACAGAGGCATGTCTCAGAGCAAAGTAGATTCATTGTCTCTGGCTCCCATCCTGTAAGCCAGATATTTACCTGTGTCTCGGCATTCGAGACCCAGAAAAGCCACACAGAGAGACAACCAGGAAGTCTCTTGGAAAACATCCCTACCGGAGATTTGAGAGCTGTCCTGTGATAACAGCCTCTGATAAGTGAACCACTGAGTTCACATATTCTTTCAGGGCAAAGCCCTGCAAACTCCTGTTTCTGTCTTTAATATAGCAATATTGGGTGATATAATAAAATAATGATCTTATGAGCCACACTGCATTAATTCCTCAGTCGTATTTCTCAACAGGAAGTAAAATCACAACAAAAGAAACGAATGTGATGTTCACACATATGTCTTAATATTAGATTGAATTAAGTCACCTGTATTATTAATAGAAAGGGGAGTGAGAACAGAAACTACAGAAGAGTTGGAACAGCCTTGGAATTCATGCTGGGTATAAAGGGGCTTATTTTCCATGTTATTTATCCTTGTTTTAATTCCTAGAATCAGATACCGTCATATTCAGCAGGAAATAACTATAACAGAGGCACATCTGAGCAGACACATCTGTGTGCTCTTACGCTAAGGGCATTGATTAAGTGGCTTCAGAAGGAGGAAACACTTAGAGTCCAGGAAAATATGTATGTCTTAGTGGTGACACATTAACGTATTTTATTTCAATGTGGTCTTTACTTTGTTTCTTGTGTTAATATGCTGTCGAAAGCCACCAACAGATTGACACAGTCCAGTTAGTTTTACTAAATGGGGTAGCACCATCCACTTTTAAGTACATGGTAACAATCTATTTCTCAAACTCAGCTTCTACGGTCAGTGGAGTTAAACAGCCACTCAAGACTTTAAGTTAATAGGGCTAATATTTTACCGGGGACATCAGTCTCAGATATGTCCCTTACATTGATTGGGTCACTGCTTCCTTTAAGATTGACAGCTCATTAAGCTAAACCATACTTGAAATTTTATTCCTACTGTTTTTCTCCATTTCATTTTGCCCATGAAAACCGTGTTGGTGCTTGAGACAGAGAGACCAAATTTTCTTTTGTCAGTTTGACCCTATCCTAGATTTTTCTGGCCAGATTGGAGATTGTGTGTGGTAGTCAAGACCCTGTCACAAGAGTCTAGTGACCTGGCTACAAACTCTGTATTCAAAGAGCACATATGTGAGTTTGAAAGTAAAATCAGCCCTATTAGATATTAAAACAAACTAAAAAATTCTATAATTAAGACACTATAGTATTGGCTTATAAATAGAAAGAAGGGTCACTTGAAGAAAATAAAATCCCCGATGAAAATATGGCATATAATATAGACAGCATCTCAAATTTGTGGCCAAAAGAAACACTTACTAATATTGCTACATGAAAAAACATAAAATGTATCTAATTCTTTGCACCATACCCCAAAATATGTTCCAAATGACTAAGAGATCTAAGCATTAAAAATAGAACCATACAGGTATGTGTTGGATTGCACTTTCAGCTCAGGACTGTGGCTGTATTCTTTTCAGAATATACCCTACTGGAATTGACTAGTGTTGGCCTACAGTCACCGTGGTTGTGTACAGACAAAGAGGTGGCCAGTGGGTCATCAGTTTTCCTTGCTCCCCTCTTCTCCACCCACCAATCCTGCTGAACAAAGCGGCCCCATACCCACCATCAGGCACTGCCTTGTGGATCCCAGGAGCAGAGGCTGCAGAGAGATACAGACATCTCCATAAGCTCCTCCTGTTGTCCCAGTTCTGTGACTAGACATGCTCGACTCTTGCATTACTAGCTTGAAAACCCTGTCTTGTCCACCTATGTGAGTATTTCATGTGAATTCACTAGTGATTCTCAGATTCCTGCTTTCAGATCTTCAGTTCCTTGGCTTCAGTAATTTTGCAAGGTTAATTCTTTTAATGTATACCTTATCTCTGTAATGCCCACAGTGGTCTTGCTTCTCTGACTGATAAAGAAGTTAATAATTACAAATCAGATGCTGTCATAACAAAAGTATAAAACAGGTGGCATTGATTTGGGGATGAGAAAGTTAGATGAGGCCGGGAAAGAGCTGGGAAACTCTCAGTGAAGTAAAAATATGATACCCTAATCATTCGAGGACAGTGGGTAAGAAAAAAAAAAACAATAACTACACTATCATAGCAGTTTGGAAAAAATAGTGGCCTGTGTTTGTTGTTGCGGAACAATTGCAACTATCAAGTACAGTGACCGGGAAGATAGAAAATTGACCAATAAACTTAGCCATCTTGGAAAGATGACTTCCGGGCAGAATATTTAAAGTGTCAATTGATCTATTTTAGCTGTCTATACAAGAGATGAGCTAAGGAATGTACTACTCAATTCGCAAGTGAATTTAGGGGACACAGAGAAGCACTAAATTTGACAAATGAATCTGGTGCTATCTCCAGCCTCTTTAGTCAGTAAAAATCTCCCCAAATAAAAAGTAAAGCAAGGTCTAGGGGTGCAGAACAAATACATATATATGGTTGCAGAAATTTCTTAATTTCAGAATATTACAGGGGTACACATATTTTGGTTACATAATTTGCTTTTGTACAGTTTGAGTTAAAGTTATAAGTGTGCCCGTCACCCAGACAGCGTGCATTGTTCCAGTCAGGTACGTCCCATCCCTTCCTCTCCCTCCCACTTGCTTGACTTCCATTGAGTTTTACTTCCATATGGACACATAAGTGTTGATGGATTAGTTTCAATTTGGTATTGAGTACATGTGGTGTTTGTCTTTCCATTCTTGCAGTATTTCACTTAAAGGAATGCTCTCCACTTCCATCCAGGTTGTTACAAAAGATACTAAATCATCATTTTTTTATGGCTGGGTAGAACTCCATGATATACATACACCACATTTTATTAATCCACTCATGTATTGATGGGCACTTGGGTTGTCTCCACATCTTTGCAATTGTGAATTGTGCTGCTATAAACATTCTAGTGCAGATGTCTTTTTTATAAAATGTCTTTTATTCCTCTGGCTAAATAACTAAGAATGGGATTCCTGAATCAAATGGTAGACCTACTTTTAGTTCTTTGAGGTATCTTCATACTACTTTCCATAGAGGTTGTACTAGTTTGCAGTCCCACCAGCAGTGTATAAATGTTCCTTTCTCTCCACATGCATGTCAGCATCTGTTGTTTTGGGATGTTTTAACAAGAGCCATTCTCACTGGAGTTAGGTGGTACCTCATTGTGGTTTTGATTTGCATTTTTCTGATGATTAGAGACATTGAGCATTTCTTCATGCGTTTGTTGGCCATCGGTCTATCTTTGTTTGAAAAGCTTCCGTTCATGTCTTTTGTCTACTTTTTTATGAGGTTGAGTCTTTCTGCTGATTTGCTTGAGTTCTTTATAGATTTTTGTTTTTACCCCTTTATCAGATGTATAGCATGCAAATATTTTCGCCCATTCTGTAGGTTGTCTATTTTGTTTGTTGATTGTTTCCTTGGCTGTGCAGAAGGTTTTTAATTTGATCAGGTCTCATTTATTTATTTTTGTTGTTGCTGTGATTGCTCTTGGGGTCCTCTTCATAAATTCTTTGACTAGGCCAATGTCTGTAAGAGTTTTTCTAACTCTTCTTCTAGAATTATTATAATTTAACTCCTGATTTTTGTGAGTTGAGAATCAAGATGGGGTTTAGCTGGTGTCTCATCTGCTCTGCTGTGTGCTGACTGGAGTCATTCGCATGAGTGTATTCGTCAGGTAGCTGCGTTGGCCTGGAAGGCCCTGAAAAGCTTCACTAACACGTCTGGCTCTCCTTGCTCCTGCACACGTCCTCTGTCTCCACATGGTTCGCTTCAAAGTTTGCACAGGTTGTCTCAGAATACTTGGACTTCTTACGTGGCAGCCAGTTTTGGAGAGGGATTGTTCCAAGCACGGAAAAAGCAGAAGCTATGTATTCCTATGGCCAGGGCCTGATGGTCACACAACATCTCTTCTGACACACTCTATTAATCTAATCTGGTCCCAAGAGCCAGCTCAAATTCCCGAAGAAAGCAAATAGGTGTCACTGCTAGATGGGAGGGTGACAATGAATTTCTGCCAGTTTTACTTTATCCCAGTTGCCAAAACGGTCCGTGCCTTATGAAATATAAGGATATCTCAAGGGCAGGTAACAGAATGCAGAAGGCTGGACCATGAGCCACGCTGAGCACTGAAGTCGAGAGGTACTCCCTGGGAACAGAGTGGTGCAATGCCCTGGAGGACAATCTGAAGGGCACGCGGAGGCCAGTGAACTGGTCAGCCATTTCCAGGGATTAGCCCTGGTCCATATTCACGTTTATGGAAGAGTTCCTCTTGGCAACACAGAGAGTATTCCTGGCAGTATTTGTCCAGGAAGACTTTGGAATTGCTGTAGCCAGTGACTGTGTGACTCCCTTTCCACGTCTATCTGAACAGGAGTGACGAGCCTGTGCCAACATGTTGGGCATGTTGGGGACGGGTTACTTGCCCAGCATCCACATCAGCAGTATCCTCATATGCATCCAAAGTCCAACTCCAATGTCATATTTGATTACATTGGAAGATCCTGCCCTGAGTTACTTTGCTTATGGAAGAGACAAGAATTTATGTAGCCAAAAACTGAACTGTGGTAGATTATAAAAATGACTACAAATTCTTCCCCCTCAGAAGGAAGTAATGACGGATCTGAGTTGGTCGTATCACTCTCTGTGGCCAACGGAACGTCACAAATAAGACACGAGTGGAGGTGTGTAGTGTGTGTGCATATTGGGATTTGCTAACTTCATGCCCTTAGAAAGGTGGGGCCACTACCAGGTGAAAGGCCCAGGCTAACCTGAATGATAAAACACATGCAGCCCATCAACCCAGTGGCAGCCAGAAACTTGCAGGCCACATGGGTTTAGGTCATTAGGTACTGATCTCAGCTGACAATATTTGAGACTCAAAAATAAAAGTAAAATTTCCTGTGTATATTATAATTCATTTACCACTTTCCTTTTCTAAATAAATAATATATATCTCACTCTTACGTAACTATAAATAATTCTGTAATTCTATTATAAAATTCTATGAATTATTGAAAATTATGTTTACTATGATACAAAATTGGATAGCTTGCTTATACTCATATCCTTATGTCTGCCTATGAGTTATCTTTTCCCATGTTAAAAAATTAAATGTATATGAAGACAATTTTTAAATGAATTTTTAATTCATTCAGAAGCTTATTTCTACATTTTGTCATTATTCTCCAAATCAAATTATTCTAACAATTACCTCACTAATATCTTGAAATTCTAAACTATTTGCCTTGGCTTATTAAGAAGAAAGATGAAAATCATGTTGTTTATTTTTTGTGGAGCTTTGTTACCTAGGTGACTGTTCCCATAAAAAATCTTAATATCAATATACAGGATAATATTGCTTCCATTTGAAAATTACTCCCATGAAAGAGCAAGGGGATTTGTTTTAGAAATAAAAAAAGTCCTCACGGTTATAACTAGTCCTTATTCTACTATTCTTTAAATGAGATAAGGAACCTAAAGGAATAGAATGCATCAAAGTTTATTCCAGCTTTATGTTCTAGTATTTTAAGACATTAACTTTATAGCATCAATTTCTAGTGATTTGTCATTTACAATAGTTTATCACTTATGTTCCACTAGAAAATAATTAACACATGGAAATACTATTTTAACCAAATTCAGAATATGGTCCTTATATTTTAGAGCCCTATATAAATTTATTTTAAAAAAGGTTTACCTCAAGATATTCTTTATGATATATTTCTGAAAATACAATTACTATTGCTTCATAACAAATTACTGAAAACCTAGTAGCATAAAACAGCTACAATTTGAACATCCCTAATCAAAAAATCCATAATTCAAAATGCTCCAAAAACTAAAACTTTTTGAGCTCCCACGTGATGTGACAAGTGGAAAATTCCACACTTTATCTCGTGTGACGGGTCACAGTCAAAACACAGGTGCACAACTATGAAGACGATGTTGTTAACACCGCAGGCAAAGTGCACTAGAGCAGCGTGCGTTCATAACACAACAAGACACCGTGTCAGTTCAGAAAATCAGAGGGACGTCTGAGACAGAGGCTGTTGTCAATGAGGCAGACGACTGTGGAGGAAACAGTTTAAAAAGCCGCCCCGCAGACCGTCTCCTCAGCCCGGGAAACCTACTTCCTGGTCCCCCAACTACCTGTGATGCTTCTTCTCACCTAAAAAATTAAAACACAGCATACAGCAAGCCGTTAATCAAAACACAGCATCGCGAGTGGAGAAAAAGTCTGCCGTCGTTTAAGAAATAGAAAATATGTGGTCAACATATTAGAGTTACTATTTTTAGAATTATTACCCAAATGTCAATTTGGAAAGTCACTTTTCTGCCACATGCTCTGAAAATTAATCATAATATTGTAGAAGAAATGGCATTATAAATTAGTGTAGGGCACAATTCCAGGTTATTGAATTTAATACAGAAAATGACTTTAAAAATTATCTTGGAAGAGGTGTAAGAGACTGATTATCCTGAATACTTGTGTTCCAAAACCATAACTAGTTATTTCCGAATGCAACTAATGCACTCACAAATGATATTCCTCCCCCCCAATAAGAATTTCTATGCTATAAGGATCACTGACTACATCTGTACTTGGATTGTGTGTGTTTATGTCTGCATGTGGGGGGGGGGGTTGAGAAAGAGGTAGCGGGTACAGAAAGGGGGGCTTACATTTCTCTTTAACAGGCTGCACTTTCTGCACTGGGATTGCAAGTCTAGTAGTTGTTCTGTAGATTTCTATAATGCTACCTCTATTTTCTCAACTGGGGATCATTTCCAGCTGCTCTTACAAGCTGAGAATTGACCCAGTTAAACTCTGTCATCAGTAATAACACTTAGAACTGTGATTATTATACCTTATGGTCCATACACAGTCATTACATTTCAGTTTATATGATAATTTTGGTGTTGATGGGAAGTCTATCAGGAGCCCACAGTGGCAGATGGAGTTTCGGTGTGGTGGGTGTACACAATCCACTGCTTTGTCAAATGGATTTTTGTTTGAAGCGACTATGAAACAGCAGAAACACTTCCAACACAAAATTCATCAAAAATAAGTGTTTCACGTGAAAAAAACAATTACATGGCAATTCCACTGACACTACCATTGCGGAAGCATTACGTTTAGCATTGTCTTCAGGGTCTGCCCGGTGTGGGCCGGAGCGGACGGCACTGTCTCGAGAGTCACGCGTGCAGGTCTCTTCCCAACTCTTACACTTACTGATACTCCACAGTGGCAGCTTGAAATTGGCATTCGTGAGAGAATTTACACCATAGAAATTGGCAAACACTACAAATCAACATTTCCCACCTCTGAAGAGGCTACTGCTAAATATTTATTGCCACAGCATAACACTCGGTCCACTCGCTATTTCTCTTCTTTTTATTGCTTTAAGTTCAGTCTACGGTATTATTTTTTCTCCTCCTTTGTCTCCTCTCCATTCTATCCTCTACTCCAACGAATGCAATTTATTTAGATTCCTCACGTAAGTGAGATAATGAGTATTTGTCATTCTGTGCCTGGCTTATTTCACTTAGCATAATGTCCTCCAGGCTCATGCATGATGTTGCAAAGAATGGAATTTCCTTTTTTTTTTCTAAAGGCTGAATAGTATTTTATTGTATGTAAGTATCTCATGTATTTATCCATTCACCCATTAGTGAGGACTTAGTTGGTTTTCGCTGTGAATAATGCTACTATCAACATGGAAGTGCAGACATCTCTTCGATATATCGATTTAATCTCCTTTGGATATATATCCAGAGTGGGATTGTTGGATCATATGGTTGTTCTATTTTTATTTCTTTGAGGAGCCCCCATACTATTTTCCATAATGGCATATGATCCAAAAGAGTATTAAAAATTTGAAATAACAATATACAGAATTTTCAATAAGTTATTTCTTATTTTTGTGTGGAAAAAAAATCAAGCAAAGTATCTCCTGCAGCAGTGAGGTTAGCAAGATGGCATTACAGGAGTGTTCCAGCTCCACTCTGCCCACAAAAATCCAACTGGTAATTATTCACAGGCAGGAATACCTTTGTGAATGCCCCAGAACTTGGGAGTGAGGCTGAGACAGCTTCCTGGACCACAAAGCTTTTTTTTTTTTTTTCTAAGTGGTGATAATTTTTTTTTCCTTTATTGAAGCATACTTTACATATCATGCCTTTACTTTAAGTGTACAATTAAATGATTTTCAGTGAATTTACCGAGGCGTACAGTTAATCACATAAACCAGTTTTTGAGGAATTCCTTTCCCCTATTGAGACCCCTAATTCCGCTCCCCAACTACTTTTCAAGCATGTCCCCCCCCTCCACAGTGCCCACAGTATTGACGGATATACCGGGTCGTTTATATTTAATTTTTTATATTAATAATAAGTAAAAAAATAATAATATGTAAAAGTTTCCCTTTTATATTAATGTATTCTCACTAATTTTCAGGAAGATCGGGAAATGCAGGTGGTAGCTATGGAACAGTAAGAACAGTGGTCATTAATGGGCATTGCCTAAACACCAAACAGAGTTCTGCGCCTTTTACCTTCAAACTCTCAGCAGGTT